>APFE030271095.1:35098-51727 GCA_000404065.3 Pinus taeda | reverse complement strand
TTGCAAATGGGGTAGCAAGCTGAGTGGGCTTGGTTGTGGAAAAACTCCACAGTTAAGCGCGCTTGAGCCAGAGGAGTTCTGGGATGGGTGACCTCCTGGGAAGTCCTGGTTACCGGGTGCAAGCCCCGGAAGTGATGATTGATGCTATGTGATTCGTTCTCCACATTTCACTAGTTTCAATCCCACTTCTTCACCCCTGTGAGCATCACCCGATGCAATGAGTGCTAAGTGAACTATTCAAAAATCATGAGAAATTAGTCAGTTACGACTACCTCTCATGGAAATGGTCATACGTGAATGACTTACTTAACGCAGTTGAATCCCAAAAATGATATCTAATATAATACACTGCGTAATCCCCCATACTTAAATTCAAAGAGAGTCAAGGGATCTCTACTTGAATGGTTCATGAGGCACAATACTTGCTAAGGTTTTGCAAATGGGGTAGCAAGCTAAGTGGGCTTGATTGTGGGAAAAACTCCACAGTTAAGCGCGCTTGAGCCAGAGGAGTTCTGGGATGGGTGACCTCCTGGGAAGTCCTGGTTACCGGGTGCAAGCCCCGGAAGTGATGATTGATGCTATGTGATTCGTTCTCCACATTTCACTAGTTTCAATCCCACGTCTTCACCCCTGTGAGCATCACCCGATGCAATGAGTGCTAAGTGAACTATTCAAAATCATGAGAAATTAGTCAGTTACGACTACCTCTCATGGAAATGGTCATACGTTTGAATGACTTACTTAACGCAGTTGAATCCCAAAAAATCTAATATAATACACTGCGTAATCCCCCATACTTAAAGACTAGAAAATATATTTACAGCGGCGATGGATTTTAAAGAAAGCAAATTAATTAGCACTCGAAGCAAATATATTGGCGTTGTAGATCAACCAAACCATAATACATTAGTTGAACTGCCACTCATCTCCTGCAAATTAAAAAAGATTGATTATCCTTCCGTAAATCATATGTTTTTGGTTCATTAGTTCTCTTAAGCCTCATAAATTTTCTATGGTAGATGTAACCAAAAATAAAAAAGGTGGTCTCCAATATTGCTTAACCTCTGCAAGTGAGAAGTGCATATCTGTGTAATATTTATTTAAATTTAATATTTCATTGTTAAAGTTGGCACAACACCCCTAATTATAATTATATGAATGTAAAGGTTCTTCACACCAATCCCATAACTTGACCTAACACTGACAATTCCCAAATTCTCTGCAATAAATTCTAAATTCTGGTGTTTATACAGAAGTGTCAGAGCTGAAGAGTCATGCATATGGGTGGATGGAAGTAATATTAAATTTTTATTATAATAATAAATTTGGTCTAGGAATGTAATATGAATGTTTTACGAATAATAAATTTTAGGGTTTGTAAAATAAAAGTTAAGATTGCAGTTAAGGTATAAATTATGATGGTTGAATAATTTATAGATATTAAATAATTTGGTCCAGGAATGTAATAGGAATGTTTTACAAATAAATGTTAAGATTGCAGATTAGTTAATGATAGTGGAATAATTTATAAATTTATAAATTAAAATGTTTAGTCTCATTATAATTATTATATATTTTTTATTTGTTTAGGTATTTATATTTGGAATAATGCTTACATTAGTAAATAGGTAACATTAGTTTGTTGGTTGTTGAGTTTTGTTGAGAGATTCTCTCAACAAGCAATTCTTTGTTTGGAATTTGTTGGATTTCATGCACACTATTTATGGAATCATTTTTTTCACCTATTGTAGCCAATATCTTTATGGAAAAATTTGAAAAGAGGCTCTTGATACGTACTCATTGTTTTGGATTAGGTTTGTGGACGACACTAGTGTTGATTGGCCTCATGGAGATGATGAGCATAAAAACTTTTTAAACCATCTCAATGGCATGTCAGATGACATCAAGTTTACAATGGAGGTTGAGGAGAATAATTGCATCCCATTCCTTGATATCCTCCTCATACGAAACAATGATGGTTCCCTAGGACACAAAGTGTTTAGAAAAAAGGCGCATAATGATAATTACCTACATGTGATTCTCACCAACATCCAGCTCAAAAAATGGGTGTCCTTAAAACCCTCTTTACTAGAGATTATAGAATTTCAAATGAGATCTACACAGAAGAAGAGATTACTTACTTAAGAGAAAAATTTACAAACTTAGGGTACAACAATAAAGATATCTTCAAAGCCATCGAGAAAGCGAGATCCGGAAACAAAAAAGATAAATCAAACAACCCACCAACTACTAATGTTTACCTTCCATATATTCATGGAGTCAATGACAAGCTAGCTAAAGTTTTCACGAAGAAAGATATCAAAACTTCATTCAAACCCGTGACGACTATTAAGCAAAGAATGAAGATTGTGAAAGACAATCTAGAGTACCTACAACAAAAAGGTGTTTATATGATCAATTGTTCATGTGGGGAACACTATATTGGGAAAACATGAAATTCGGTCAAGATAAGGCTCAAAGAGCATGGTGCAGATATCCATAAGGAGAGAACTCGTTCTTGAGATTTAGCTGAGCATGCAGGCAAGACAAACCACCACATCTGCCTTGAAGACACTAAGGTCATTGCCAATGAAAAACATCATTTTAAACGTAAAGTGCGGGAAGCACTTGAAATCATCAAACACCTGCATAACCTCAATAGGGATGGAGGCTTGGAAGTTAGCAGAAATTGGATTTCCTTTCTCAACCCCATTGAATAGAAGGCTCTCCCTTTCACATCACCCTTACTATTCTTCATCAAGCTTGTCCTCTATCCCCTAACCGTCACAATTTCCCCCCTTTTCACATTCCCCTCACCTCTTAAATTTCCCTATCACCCTCTCATGGAACCCCCCTCCCCCCATAGTGAATTTCAACCCCCTTACCCCCTTTTTTGAAAACCTCTCCCCTCTTTGACCCTATCATATGATAAACCAACTCCACCCCTACCCTAACCATAAAAATAATATTAAGCAATAGGAAGAAATAATTAGTTTATATCATAGCATCATGGCTTTATATATATATATATATATATATATATATATATATATATATATATATATATATATATATATATATATATATATATATATATATATATATATATTTCTAAGTAAGACTAAATCTATTAAAGATACAAAGATAATGATACATGGAGGCACCAGCCTCTGCAGACCCTCTCTCAGAGATTACCAAGTATTAACCCACAATAATTGAAAAAAGAGACTGCCCTTAAGGCGAAACCAGTCCAAAAATCATGGAGTGAGCTGCCACGCAGGGGAACCAGCCTGTAATTTCCATGTATAAGAGTTTTTGAGCAAGACAAAAAACAAAATTGATCCTAAATAACAACAATAACAACAAAAACTACAAAAGACCCCTAAAATGGTGACTCGGTGTCTGAAAACTTGAATAAAAAACTGAGGCGTGCTAGGTGTTAGAAGGTGGCAAAGGTTCCTCCACGTTGAGACACCCGTAGGCATACCTTTCTTTGATGTCTATTTTTTGACCACTTGTCGTGGCTTCCGTCTGCGTCTTTCCACCTGGAGTGCTCGTCATGGCTTCCATCTTCACATTACCTTCTGGAGTGTTGTCCGTCGGGTTCAGAGTGTCCATTTCAGAGCATGATACGTCTGTCCGGGTCAGAGCATCATCAGGAGATCTACGAATCCCCGAGCTGTTACCATGAGTGTTCTGTCTGCTAGTGCCAATCCTATCCTGTATGATTTGAGCTAGGACGACAGTGCTCTATGGCTCCTCGCCGAAGGCGACAGAAATGGTGGCGTAATACAAGGGCAGTCCAAAGTGCATCTAAACTAGAACTGGGTTGTATGACAGGGATTCATCATCAACACATAGTCATCACAAGGGTGTTGGGCTTTCACATCACGTCTAAAGTTAGCCTCTCGGCATGCCCCTTACCACTGTGGGTGTTGGGATACCAACCCGTGTCGTGAGCAGCAGTCCAGGGCAAGGAGGAATCCGCAGGAGTTGAGACAGATGGGGACAACAAGGGAGGGTGAGTTTCTCTACCTCTGCTGCTAACCCTACAACTTCTCATTCTTTGCCTCAAACAGAGCATGTTTTCTTGGTGAATATTGGAATGCCAGGTGATTGGAGGAGTAGAAGAAGGGATGGAATGGCTCATGGAGGTAGGAGAGTGAGGAATTTGATTACTAGAGGCGCAAGTCAGGGCCGAATCAATAGCTCTGTAGTAGCAAAGCACGTTGTGTGAGAAGTGGGCACCTTCATTCATCTCAATGTAGCAGAGGATCTGACACCTTCTCCTCATGGTCGTTTGAGAGCTCGGCTCTGCAGCAACGGAGAGGCAGTTACAGGCCAGAGGAGGTAGAACAGGGGGAAGGAGATCTGCATTCTCCATCTTGAGATTGAAAAAGATGCCAGTGACTATGCCATGGGAGTAGTGTTGATGCAACACGGTAAACCCATATGCCATCATTCTGAGACATTTAATTTTGTAGTAGTTAATTATTCCACATATGATAAAGAATTGCATGCATTAGTACAGAGTGTGAAAAAGTGGAAACACTACCTATTGGGCAAAGAAACAATTATACATACAGATCATTAACCACTTCAATATTTTCTCTCACAAACTCAATTACAGCAATCAAGACATTATAGGTGGATGGGTTTCTACAACAATTTCATCTTGTCATCAAATATAAGAAAGGCATACACAATAAGGTTGAAAATATGCTATCAAGACCAATCATAAATGCATCTACTATACTTAAGCATAACTCAGTAATGCATGAAAGTTACATTGAACAATATGCTCAAGATGTAGATTTTAAAGAGGTATATGCAACTTTAAGTCATGGCAAGCAAGCAGAAGAATTGGATTTTTATGTTAAGGACCAACTCTTATATCATTTGGGAAAGTTATACATTCCAAAAACTGAAAGAGTTAACATAATCCAAGAAGCACATACTTCTCTCATATCAGGTCATTTTGGTGTAAGTAAAACAATTGCACATTTGCAAAGGTTCTGTTATTGGCCAAGAATGCATGAAACAATTTCTAGATATATTAAAGGGTGTACTATGTGTGCTAAAAGCAAGCCTAGTAATAGAAAATTAGGCTTGTACACCCCACTTCCAGTTCCTTCTCGTCCTTGGGAAAGTGTTTCCATGGACTTTGTTGGGGGATTGCCAAAATCTAGAAAAGGTCATGATTATTTGTATGTTATTGTGGATAGGTTCAGCAAAATGTGTATTTTGATACCTTGTAACAAATAAGCTATAGCTGAACAAAAAATGAAGTTGTTCTTTCAGAATGTATGGGTTCATTTTGGGTTACCCACTTCTATTGTATCTGATCCAGATTCCCGATTTGTTGGGAATTTTTGGTCAAGTCTATGGGAGATGATGGACACCAGATTGAAGAAGAGCACAAAATTTCATCCACAAAGAGATGGTCAAACAGAGGTGGTCAATAGGACAATGATCCAGTTGCTCAAATGCTATTGCAGCAAGCATCCCAAGCTTTGGGATGAACATTTGTGTTATGTGCAACATGCTTACAACCGTGCCAAGCACTCTTCTACTCAGAGATCTCCTTTTGAGACTTGCTTTGGTTTTATACCTAAGTCTCCCTTAGATTTTGTCTTTAGTAAAGACATAGCATTTTATGGACAACATGATGTGGACAAAGCAACCAAGTTCATTGAACAAATCTAAGAAGTTCACTAGACAGTGCAGGAACAACTGGAAAGAAGCCAAACCAAGTATAAGGCAAGGCATGACAAGCATCGAATTGAGCATAGCTTCCAAGTTGGTGATCAAGTCTGGTTGTACGTCAGCAAGGAAAGAATGCAAGGTGAAGGTAAGAAGCTGAAACCAATAAGGTATGGACCTTTCAAGATACTTGAGAAAATTGGTGAAAATTCTTTTCGCCTTGATTTTCCAGCTTATATGCATATCTATTCAGTCGTTAATGCAGAGAACTTGAGATTGTATGAACCTTCATTGATTGAAGACCCTGAAGAGCAAAATCAGTTGCCTTCTATTGATGATCTATTGCCTGAATATCTCAATGAGTTGCAGGAAGACACCGTTCTAGATAGGAAGGAGAGAACTACGCGCAGAGGGGATGTTGAGTACCTGAGAATCAGACTCAAAGGTTGAAACCCAAACAATGCATAATGGATAGAGATTGGACAAGTGAGGAAGTTGTATCCTCACTTGATCGATGCTTAAAAACCAACTTTTGGTGGTCCAAAATCTTTTTCAATGGGAAAGCGTGATCCAAAATGGATCCTAAAACCCTCTAAGGCTTTCAATACTTAAAAACTATCGCAAATAATAAACCGTCAAGAATGGTGGAAAACACTATCACAAGAGAAAAACATGAAGAAATGGCGAAAAAAGAGTTAAGCAGAGGCTTAAGCAACATCACGCAGGAGCCTTCAGATCTAGCCGATCAATGGTCTAGATCTAATCGACATATCGCAATCGGAGGTGACAAGCGGAGTCCATTGAAGGTGGCCTTATGGGAAATTTTGATCGATCAATGTAATTAAACGAGGGTTGTTGATCAAGCGCGCAAATCAATGGTCCATATCTACTCGCGCTATCGTATCGCTAATACACACACGAAAGGACTTACTAACGGCCCAAGGACTATGCGATATGCGATTGCGATATATCACATCACAAAATCACATCGTGACAATACAAAGGAGTGGGGCTGATACATATGCGACTTGCGATATCTGGACCTGACGGGTTTTATTGATCCAAAATGGATCATAAAAACCCTCTAAGTCTTCAAAAATAAAAAACTATCACATGAGAGAAACCTTTACAAAAGGCAGATTACACTATCGCAAAGGAAAAATAAGAAGAAATAGTGAAAACAAGTCAATCAGAGGCTTAAGCAACTTCGCACAAGAACCATCGGATCTAGTCGATCAAGGGTCCAGATCTAATCGGTGTATTGCATCAGAGGTGGCAAGTGGAGTCCATTGGAAGCAGCCTTATGGGAAATTGTGATAGTGATCGGCGCAATTAAATGAGAGTCATTGATCTATGCACATAGATCAACGGTCGAGATCTACTTGCCCCATCGCATCGCTAATACACACACAAGGACTTACCGGGGGGCCAAGGACTATGCGGTATGTGATTGCGATATATCGCATTGCAACATCTCATCATGAAAATACAGAGGAGTGGGGCCAATACATATGAGACTTGCGATAAAGCTGGATCTGATGGGTCTTATGGGTACAAATATATATATTTTGAGTTCCATAGAAAGGATTTTTTCTATGTAAAGTCGCAATTTTGTTAAATAAACAAAAAATCAAAGGAAATGCGAATGGAGTGACAAAACAGACTCGAAAGGGTTTATACATGCAGCGATATATATTTTGAGTTCCGTAACGAGTGGGATTTCGGGCGGGCCTCAAGCGATAAGCAGTATTGGACGAGCTCCGCCCGAGACCATACATTGGCTGCCACATGGCTCGACGCCGAAGAGAGAAAATCACCTTTTCGAGTGGGTAATCTCTGTTTTCATCAGCCACCCAAAATCAATAGCAACCATTGGATCCACGATCATATAGATCAACGATGGACTTGTGATAGTGCCCAAAGATAGATCCGAGAGGATTATAGGGCGGAATTGAGAATATTTCAGGTCCGATAGAAGGTGTTTGGGTGGATTTGATAGTGTTTCTATGTATTTCTCTGTGTAAACAGAGAACGACTGTTTTGGGATTTCAAATGCACTGATGGTCCCTTCTGTTACAAAACAGGTGGCCACCATCCCTGAAGACGTTACACCATGATTGGTTAACACTCATAGGGGATTTGAATGGATAGAGGCTAGAAGCCAGAGAGCCTGAAAGGAAAAACGAACGGACAAGCGTCAATTGGCTTAAAAGCCACTAAATGACAGAGACAGGGGCAGGCAGTGCCAAGATAGAGAGAAAGAAGAGACAAAGAGTGAGACAGAGAGTCTGTGATATTCAAAAAGATTTGGGGGATCTAAGTAAAGCCCTGTTGTTTTATTCTTGTTTTGTTGAGACTCAATTTGAGCTCACACTTGTAAAAAATCTACTCTTGAAGACATAATAGAGAGGTCACCACTGAAGGCTGGACCAGGAGACGTAGCCCAAGAGTTTTGGGTGAACTCCTTAATTATTTGTTGTGTTATGTGTGTGTCTGTTATGTTTCTCCAACTGCTTCATTGTCTATATTATTCGAAATATTTTCAATCCGTTGCACTAAGTAATATAGGCTAATCCTGCACATGAGTCTGTAATACCTTAATATTAGTCTAATATCTCATTTTCAGATCGAGTGGTATCACAGCTTTAGGTTTGCTAAGGTTAGACAAGCTTGTGTTGGATTCTTGAATGCTAACTAGGTCAAAGCTCAAACTAGGAGAAGGAGAACTTGTTGAGGCTAATCCAGAGATTAGAAGAGTCTACTCTCGAAGGAGAATGGCTAGAGAAGTCCCATTGGAATCAGAATCTTAATTCATGGACAGTTTTATGGCCATGCGAGCCATGGTTGAAGAAATGTATCGAGAATTTAAGAAGGGTCGAGGTGAAAGAACTTCAACACCCAAACAAGAGAAAGGAGCAGAGGAAGCTTCTCTGGATGCCCATATAGAGGGCAAAGGGAAAGGGGAAAAGCCTCCTCCCTCATCTCCTCCACCATCACCTCCATCATCCTCATCTCCTAGCCCTGAAAAGAAAAAGAAGAAAACATCTTTGATTAAATTAGATGTAAAGTTTGATTTTTCCAACCTATGATGGAGAATTAAATGCAGAAAATCTAAATAACTAGATTAGACAGATTGATGTATATTGCAGGGTGCATAACATTGATTTGGAAAGGAGAAAGATTCAGCTGGCTAGCCTTCACCTTGGACGAACTACAATAGTGTGGTGGGAAGGCAAGACACAAGCTAATTTGAAGAGACATGGTAAAATTATTTCTACCTGCCATTAAAAAATAGTTCTATCCTCTAGCTTATATGCAACAAACAATGATGAATTGGCAAACTCTTCGCCAATTAAAGGGCCAAAGTGTACAAAGTTATACCCATGAATTTAGAAAAGGAGCTTTAACTCTAGGCATCTCTTTAGGCTCACCTAAAACTTTGTTGAAGTATATAGGTGATTTGCATAGCTATTTCAAGCACACCATTCTCATGTTTAACCCCACTAGCCTAGATGATGTATCAGTTCAGGCTACACATCTAGAGGCTAGAGGCAAGAATGTGAACCCAAAGATTGGGGGTCATCAAAACCCTTTGCAAGCAAGAACAAGGAAAAGAAGAAGCAGAAATGGAAGGAGAGGAAGACAAACGCTATACAGAAAGACAAACCTTCATGCACTCACTGCAAGAAGAATGGACTCGATGATGAACACTACTGGTCTTTGCATCTAGAGCTGAAACCTAAGATGTTCGGTGGTAAGGAGAAGAAGACTATTGCTGCTATTCAAAAATACTTGGGTTCAGACTCAAGTGATGAAACAACAGTCACAACCACATGTATAAAAGGTAAAAATTTTGAAGCATCTACAAGTAATTATGCACAATCTATTGATAATGAGGATAATGAGAGGAAAAGACATGAGCTTTTTCATATTAGAGTTATTTCCAAGCATCAAAAGATTGATACTTTATTTGATAGTGGATCATAAGTAAACTTGATTTCTGAAACAATTGTAAAGAAGTTGGGCTTACTAAACAACACCTCACAAGAAGCCATATCCATTAGGTTGGGTATGTGATAAAGCAAAGCTACAAGTGACTAGAGAATGTAAACTTAGGTTTGCTATTGGGTCAACATTTCTAGATGAAGTTGAGTTAGATATAGTTCCCATAGATATATGTGGTATTGTTTTAGGAAGTCCTTACTTGTATGATATAAAAGCCATTTTCTATAGAGCTGAAAATAAGTATCAACTCACTAAAGATGGAATAGAATATACTGTAAGAGCTCATAAACTCAAAAATAACTACTCTCTCATAAACTCGGGGCAGATGAAAATAATTATAATTTCATGCAAGCAATTTTTACTAATGGTTGTAAAGGAAAAGAACCTTGATAAAACCAATGTATTTGAAGTCTGTGATGCTAAACAGAAAGCTGATTTAGATAAAGTTGTTTCAGAATATGACATCCTATTTCAAGAACCTAAAGTTCTGGCACCCAAAATGGAAATAGTACATGATATTCATTTGCAGCAAGATGCTCCATTGCCTAACATCGGAATGTACAGGTTATCCACTTTAGATAATGCAAAGATCAAGAAGCAGGTATAGGAGCTGCTCAATAAAGGGTTCATAGGACCAAACACATCACCATGTGGATCTCCAATTGTGTTGGTGAGAAAGAAAGATGGTTCGTGGAGGATGTGCGTTGATTATAGAGCACTGAATAAAATAACAATCAAGAATCTTTATCCTCTTCCTCACATTGTTGATCTATTAGATAAGTTGAAAGAAGTCGTTTACTTTTCCAAGTTAGACTTGCGTAGTGGCTATCATCAGGTCAGAGTTGTAGAACAAGATGCATGGAAGACTGCTTTCAAGACAAAGCAAGGGTTGTATGAATGGCTGGTTGTGCCTTTTGGCTTAACTAATGTTCCTGCCACTTTCATGAGAGTTATGAATGATGTACTCAGACATTCTATTGATGATTTTGTAATTGTATATTTAGATGACATTCTTATTTTCAGTAAAACATAGGAAGAACATTTGAAGCATGTAAATCAGACTTTAGATGTTTTGAAAAGAGAAAATATCTATGTGAAGTTATCAAAATGTGAATTTGGAAAAACATATTTAAATTATTTGGGTCATATTGTAGGGGTTGGTGAATTGAAGATAGATCCCTCTAAGGTTGAAGTCATTGTGAACTGGCCTAAACTCAAATCTACTACAGAAGTTAGGAGTTTCCTAGGGGTAGCACAATATTGGAGAAAGTTTATTGCTAACTTTTCCTTGATTGTAGCTCCCTTACATGCTTTAACAGGATTGAACAATGTGTTTAAGTGGGGAGGCAAACAACAGAAAGCCTTCGACACCCTAAAAGAAAAAATTAGGACAGCACCAGTACTAGCACTGCCAAATCTTCAATGACCATTTGAGATTCAAACAGATCCCAGTGACTATGCCATGGGAGAAGTGTTGATGCAACACGGTAAACTCATATGTTACCATTTTGAGACATTTACTTCTATAGTAGTTAATTATCCCACATATGATAAAGAATTGTATGCATTAGTACAGAGTGTGAAAAAGTGGAAACATTACCTAATGGGAAAAGAAACAATTATACATACAGATCATTAACCACTTCAATATTTGCACTCACAAACTAATTTGCAGCAATCAAGACACTATAGGTGGATTGGTTTTCTACAACAGTGTCATCTTTTCATCAGATATAAGAAGGGCATACACAATAAGGTTGCAGATTTGTTATCTAGACCAATCATAAATGCATCTACTATACTTAAGCATAACTCATTAATGCATGAAAACTACATTGAAAAATATGCTCAAGATGTAGATTTTAAAGATGTATATGCAACTTTAAGTCATGGCAAACAAGTAGAAGAATTGGATTATCATGTTAAGGACCAACTCTTATGTCATTTGGGAAAGTTATGCATTCCACAAACTGAAAGAGTTAACATAATCCGAGAAGCACATACTTCTCTAATATCAAATCATATTGTGTAAGTAAAATAGTTGCACAGTTGCAAAGGTTCTGTTATTGGCCAAGAATGCATGAAATAGTTTCTAGATATATTAAAGGGTGTACCATGTGTGCTAAAAGAAAGCCCAGTAATAGAAAATTAGGCTTGTACACTCCACTTCCAGTTCCTTCTCGTCCTTGGGAAAGTGTTTCCATGGACTTTGTTGGGGGATTGCCAAAATCTAGAAAAGGTCATGATTATTTATATGTTATTGTGGATAGGTTCAGCAAAATGTGTATTTTGATAACTTGTAACAAGTAGGTTACAGTTGAACATACAATGAAGTTGTTCTTTCAACATGTATGGGTTCATTTTGGGTTACCCACTTCTATTGTATCTGATCGAGATTCCCGATTTGTTGGGAAGTTTTGGTCAAGTCTATGGGAGATGATGGACACCAGATTGAAGAAGAGCACAACATTTCATCCACAAATAGATGGTCAAATAGAGGTGGTCAACAGGACAGTGATCCAGTTGCTCAGCGGCTATTGCAGCAAGCATCCCAAGATTTGGGATGAACATTTGTTTTATGTGCCACATGCTTACAACGTGCCAAGCACTCTTCTACTCAGAGATCTCCTTTTGAGACTTGTTTTGGTTTTATACCAAAGTCTCCCTTGGATTTTGTCTTTAGTAAAGACATAGCAGTTGATGGACACAGTGATGTGGACAAAACAACCAAGTTCATTGAACAGATCCAAGAAATTCACGAGGCAGTGCAGGAACAACTGGAAAGAAGCCAGGCCAAGTACAAAGCAAGGTATGACAAGCATCGAATTGAGCATAGCTTCCAAGTTGGTGATCAATTTTGGTCGTACATCAGTAATGACATAAATGTAAATGGAGGTAAGCTTCCTTGTTTCCATAATTTTTCTTTCCAATTTTCTTTACAACCTAAATGCCTTCTCCAATGAATCAGGTTCGCAAAGGCGTACCTCATGTTGGATGTTATCCTTTCAAGTCCCTATGAACACATCAATCCTATGCTCCCATGGAATATCTTTTACCCTTATATTAAATTTTTGGAAGTCCTTAATGTGCTCCATCATTGAACCTTTTGTTTGAGATTTATCAATTGGCTAAAATAGGTGTTGTTTTTTGCATCCTCATAATGTGTTATCATTTCTTTCGTAAATGTTGCCCAAGTGACAATTTGTTTACGAGAGCAAAGTCATCGATACCAAACTGATTTGGTTCCAAATATAAAGTTGCAATGTGTACCTTTTGTGTGTTTTTCACATTATGGAGATCAAAATATTGTTCCATCTATAGTATCCATGTCAGGGGATCCTTGCCATCAAAATTCCTCATATCGATCTTTGGAATGTAGTGGGTCTTTGTTCCAATGTTAGAGTATATGAAATCTTGATTAACATTTCTTTTGTTCTCATCACGAGTTTCCTATACTACCTTTTCGCCATTAAGAAGCCTTTCTTGTAGCAACTTTGTCAAACCTTCCTTCAAACCTTCCACCCCTTTCTTCAAATCTTTAATGTTGTCATTGCTCGAATCATGATTAATATTCTTTTGCTTTCATTATGAGTTTCCTCTACTACCTTTTTGCCATTAGGAAGCCTTTCTTGTAGCAAATTTGTCAAAATTTTCTTCCAATATTCAATGTTGTCTTTCATACCATCTATCTTAGCTTCCACGTCTTTCTTTAAACCATCCACCTTAGCTTCTGTACTTTTTGTGAGAGTGAAATTTGGTGTACTTGGTCTTGTAATTTAGATATATCATGTTGCATTTCTTCCTCTTCTTCATGAATCATGCTAGAGATTTCAGGTTGCTTACTATGTGTTTCCATTTTCTTTCTTCGAGGCATCAATTAATGATAATAATGCTTCACCCTTCGAATTCCTTCAAACTATTTTTTCAAACCAAACTTATGCAAAATTTAAAAAAAAACTACACACCTTTTTTCACTTTGTAGGAGCTCGATATTGAATCTGTTGTATCTCTATAATTTGGGATATCCAAGGTCTGAAATTTTGTACTTCAGTATCCCTCTAAGTCCTCTTTCTAACCCTGCAATTCTGATCAAGGTTGAATTCTCCAAAAAAGAGTTCTGCCAAATCTCCCATGATGGCCAGATTATATACTAGTTCAGTAGAGCAAACTTGTACAAAGTGCCATGTGTCATTGTTTCAAACTTAGGACCTGAAACCGATAAAAAAAAAATTGTAGGACATCCTCTTTCTACAAATTATTACGAAATTTCAATCTGATGCTCAAAAAAATAGTTATGATGATTCTCCCCCAGTCACCTGTTTGAGATATAATTCGGGCTCCTGGAAAAACCCTAACTTCCTTGGATCATATCTCAGAAAATATAGCAAGAAAAGATCTGAAATTAGGACCCCAGGTTCAGAGACATTTCAGCTCAAATGGGTTTTTCTATTAGCTTCTGAAATGTTGCAGAAAACAATTTACAACGAAAATTCCATGATGACCTATTTGGAGCAGCAAAACCCTAGAATCCAAATCTCTGATACCAAATGTTATGCAACCAACGCACAAAATAGAATAAAATATAGATCAACGCCTTCAAAATCAGCCTCTTCAAGGGGGAAACCTCCTTTACATTACAGAAATGAAAAATTCTTGGATGATACAAATGACAAAACCTCCTTTATATATATAGGAGTCTAATGGGTCACAATATAATCAAGGCTGACATAACAATAATAATATAAAGGCACAACAATAACAATAATGGGCTTCTATGGGGGTACAATTATAACGATATGGGGACAATAGGGGCACAAAAATAACAACAAGGGCTACAATGACAATAGTAATGGGGGAATCACTAGTATTATAGGGACTTAACAAATACTAACATATGGCATTAAATTTTTAATACCCATTTTTGTTGTTGGTGCAAAATTAGGCCTTCTGAGGAAAATGTTTTGTGTTTATGTGATATTTGTCATACCAACATTATTATTCGTGTAAATGGCTATTTGTCTTGGTTTAACATCACTATCGCAAATGTGCAAACTTTTTTTGCAACCATTGTACACTCCAAAGGATGGTTTTGTGGGGCCAAAGAGACCAAGCTGTGAGAGTTTGTGAACCCTACAAAATGATTCAAGAAGCTACATGATTTGAATCACGTCAAGGGCATAAGAATAGAGCTTCAAAGGTTTACACATGTTATGTTTGATCATCTCTTAAGCTTCGATGTTTGTTTTTGCACTCATAAACTATGTGCAATTTTTATTTTTTTTGACATTACTGCTTATTGAACTTGCTACAACCAATGTCTCGCCCATATCAAAATTTGTAAGGGGCAGAGTGGTGCTTGTTAGACTCAAAAAAATTATGATAAAACTTGACACTGCCAACTTCAATGCTTATAAGCTTGCTTTCATTTGATGAGTAATTCAAACATTCCTCTAAGAAATGCTTATGTCTAGAAATGACAACTAGACTAAGCAACGTAAGGTAGCCCCAAAAACTTATGGAACAATTATGGTAGAGTGGTGCTTGCTTGATTCAATAAATTTATGATAAAACTCGACACTGCCAACTCCAGCGCTCATAAGATTTCTTTCATTTGACAAGTAATTTAAACATTCCTCTAAGAAATGTTTTTGTCTAGAAATGACAACTAGACTAAGAAACGTAAGGTAGCCCCAAAAATTTGTGGAACAATTATGGCATAAAGAGTTCCACCTCAAATTCTAAGTTACGTTAAACAAAACAACATAATACCTATTGTGATTGTTTTTCAAAGCTATACAACTACATTATTTGATCTAATAATGAGATCTTAGACAATTATTAAGGTATTACAGACTCATGTGCATGGATTTGCCTATGTTACTTTGTGCAATGGATCGATAAGATTGTGAAATACATAGACAATGAATCAGTTAAAGAAAACATAATAGAAAACACACATAAACACAACAAGTTTAATATGGAGTTCACCAAAAACTCCTAGGCTACGTCTCCTAGTCCAGCCTTTAGTGGTGGCCTCTCTATCATGTCTTCAAAAGCAGAGTTTTATAATAGTATGAGCTCAATTTGAGTCTCAACACACAACAGATACACCAACAAGAATTTTACTTGAACCCCTCAAGCCTCTCTGAGTACACAAACTCTCTCTATCACTCTCTATCTTTGTCTTTGCTCTGTCTCAACACTGCCTACTCCGTTTTCTATCAGTCTGTGGCTTTAAAGTCAATCGGCATTGTTTGTTCGTTTCACCTTCTCGTGTTCTCTCTCTTCCCAACCTCTATCCACTCAGATCCCCCTTTGAGCGTTAGCAATCATTGATAAATGCTTTCAGGGATGGTGGCCACCTGTACTATAACGGAATGGGTCATCGGGCCTTTGAAAACCTTCGAAATTGCCATTCTCTGTTTACACAGAGAAATACATTCAAACAAAGGAAAAGTCTGAACAATGTAAACTTTGAAACGAGAACTGATACTGTTACTGTTTCATAGAGATAGCAGAAAATTGACCCGATTTTGAAAACGAACAATGCAAAACACATATTTTTTTAGAGCATAGTTTTTGGCACTTTAAATAACCGATACGATTACCTATTTCGTAGGGGTAGTAAAAACGTGGCCCGATTTTGAAAAGTGGTGATGCAGAATATAATTCTTATTTTTTGAGCATATTTTTTACATTTTAGATTCTCTTATGTATCAAATATAAATATTTGTTTTTAAATGTTAGTGATTTTCATGCTGATTTTGAAACATGTTGATGCAATGTGTTATACAGCGTACCTTTTTTTTGGAGAACTTATTTTTTACACTTTAAAATTTATTGTCCATTTTTTTTTTTAAAATTATGATTACTTAACGAATTTTCAATTTGTTTTATTTTTATTTTCTTAAATGTTGATTA
>APFE030271095.1:0-26681 GCA_000404065.3 Pinus taeda | reverse complement strand
CATACATTTGACAGAGGGTCCGAAGATAGCCACCTAGCCGCTAAAGAGCCGAGTTAGCCAATGGAACCCTAGAGGAGGGTTTCAATTCCAGAAAAGTAAATATAAACATATTTGATTGAATACAAAAAACAGTTACCAAGATAAATTAATCAGTGAGACCCTAGGAGAAAGTAAGGCGCAGCCTCTAAATAGTTCTTTCAAATCGTTGTAACCTTACAAAATCCCGCAGAGCTAAACGAGGGTTTGTGCCAACAACTTAGGTCACATAGTGACGACAGAGACAAACAACCAAGGAATACCGGGGCTCAATCCCTTTACAATGACATAAACTAAATCCAATCAAATAAGTTGAGACAGTGGCAGAGCCTACCGGAACAAGGATCGTGGTATTTCTACTAAGTGCACCCACGAACCAAACCCCAACCTACATAACCAAAATAGGGAAAACTTGTTAGTCAACTGTCCACTGAAAACCATAAATGAAAGGCAGAGAACTTTCACCACATTGAGGAAAGAAATTACCTGGAGTGTTGGCCGCGCAAGGAGAAAGAAGAACCAGAGGTCACAAACCACAGTGCCAACCTGAGATGGAGGGGCAGAGATTATTACAAACTAATTAAGGTAAGGAGTAGGGAAAAATCATGGAGAGTTAAATTGCCTGAATGAAATCATGAATAGGAGAAGGGCACGGTAGTCGTGACCTATAGCATGCACAACGTAAAACAACTCTAAATCAGTCAGATAGCCATTGAAGAATAATAACAATGGAGTGAGAACAAACGCGACTGAATAAGATATGTAGTGAATATTTCACTACGAAAACGAATAGAGTCATCACCCTGTGCACAAGGAGACGAACCCACAAGCCATTCAAGTAAATGCAGGTGTCATACTCACAAGAAGAGTAGTTCATGACTGGCACACACAGAATCCCAGTTTAAAAGCATACAGTTGCAGCACAAGAACTTCCAAACCAAACCCTCGACACCGAAGAAACACAGAGCAAAATGATCAAGTAACAATAGGAGAAATGGTTTTGGCAAAGACCGAGAAGCGGAAAACGCAAACCAAGGTAAGTACCGCCAACACAGAGTTAATAAGGACTGTCATAAATGCCACCTTAACAACATCCAGAACTATTTGAGGATTAAGCATTAACCACAGTGTTAAGTCCACTATAAAATTATCATTTAATCAGTTAATCAGTGATTAATATAACTTTATATCATTTCAAATCTTTGTTGTGCAGAACTGTGGGGATCTTTGGGCTGATCCCATCATAGTGGTATCAAAGCCAGATTTGGACTTGGCTTGAGAAATGGAAGTAGGAAGATGAGGTCGTGGAAGAGGTGCTTAGAGGATAGCTGAGGAAGAATTGAGAGAGGAGATCAGGATCCTTACTGCCTGTTTGGAGGCAGTGGAAGCAGGGAGAAGAAGGGCTCCATAGGTAGGTAATGATAGTGAAGAAGAAGTTGTAGTGACAACAGATGGATCGGATGAAGAAGGACAGGAAATGAGGCTGTTGAGGTCGGTCCTAATGGCGAGTAGCAAAACCCAAACTGGAACTCCCAAATTATGACAGCAGCTTGTCCATAGAGGTTCTGTTGGACTAGAGCAGCGAACTGGACAAGTATTTCAAGTGTGAAGAGGTCAGTGAAGACCGTAGAGTTAAGTTCGTTGCGACGAAGTTAAAGGGACATGCAGCCCTGTGGTGGGATAGTGTCCAAACAGAGAGAAGGAGGTTGAATAAGTTGCCGATCAAGAAGTGGTCAAGGATGGTGGCCAAGTTAAAAGGCAAATTTCCGCCTAAGGATTACCAAATTGCACTACACAGGCAAGTGCAGAATTTGAAGCAGAAAGGGATGACAGTAAGGGAGTACACGGAAGAATTTTACTGAGTGAATTTAAGGGTCGGTTATACAAAGGAAACCCCAGAGAAAACAACCAGGTATGTAAATGGCTTGAGGTTAGAAATATTGGATGAAATTAGTATTCTTTCTCCGAAAAACATTGAAGAAGCATATCAGAGTGTTATGAAAGCAGAGGAGAAGATCGCCCAGAAACAAAATACCAGAAGAGGATGGGGAACCGACAAAGGAAGAGGATAGTCTTATGGCAGAGGGTTAACTACTAGCAGTAATGAGGAAGGCAACAATTCTAAAACTTCTGGAACTGTAGAAAAAGGTGACAACACGAGAGGTGGTAGGCCATATTAGCGAGGTAGGGGAAATGGTCAAGGCAGAGGAGCTAGTTATCAATGTTACAGGTGCCACAAGTGGGGGCACAAATCTTTTGAGTGTCCTAAGGCAGAACAAGCTGGACAGAGGGGTGCATATGTTGCACAACCAGAAGAAGCAGAGACACTTCCCGAGGAAGCAGAAAATGTGCCAGAGACAAGGGAAGCTTTAGTTTTGAACAAGGTGTTGATGAAACCAACCAAGGAAATAGCTGAACAAACTCAGCGGAAAGCTTTGTTTCAAATGATTTGTAAGTCACAAGGTAAGTGTTGTAAGCTGATTATTGATAGTGGAAGTACAGATAACATGGTAGCCACGGAGATGGTGGAAAAGTTGGGGTTGAAGCGTTTGAAACACCCCACTTCTTACAAGGTATCATGGCTGCAAAAAGGCCATCAGTTGTTGGTAGATGAGAAATGCAAAGTGGAGTTTCATATCAGTAGATATAAGGATAAAGTCATTTATGACATAATATCGATGGATGTATGTCAGATACTGCTAGGTAGGCCATGGAAGTATGACAAGAAGGTGGTACATGACGGAAAGACAAATTGTTATAAGTTTGTCAAAGATGGGATCAAACACACACTTGTGCCCATCAAGGAGGAAGAGACATCAGGGACAAGTGAGATGAGAATGTTGTTAATGAGCAGATAACAGTTTTTGAAACAAGTTGAGGATAGCGAGGTGAGCTCTACTGTTGTAAGAAGAGCAAAGGCAATGCTGCTACACACAGAGGTGTTAGATTTACCCACAAAAATTCAGCAGATGTTGCAGGAGTTTAGTGATATAGTGGTGGATGACTTGCCACATAAACTGCCCCCTAAAAGAAGCATAAGTCATCGTATTGACTTTATAACCGAAGCAAGCTTTCCAAATAAGGAAGCATATCGGATGAGCCCCAAAGACAATGAGGAGATTAGAAAATAGGCGCAGGAATTGCTAGACAAAGGGTTGATAAGGGAGAGTTTGAGCCCTTGCACAGTTCCAACAGTGCTCGCTCCCATGAAAGGAGGAGAATGGTGGATGTGCACAGACTCGAGGGCCATAAACAAGATCACCATCCGGTATAGGTTTCCACTACCACGGATGGACGACATGATGGATTGTTTGAGTGGGGAAGCATATTTTTCTAAGATCGATTTAAAAAGTGGGTATCATTAGATTCGAATTCGAGAGGGGGATGAGTGGAAGACAACCTTCAAGACTAACGAGGGACTATATGAGTGGCTGGTAATGCCATTCGGACTGAGTAATGCACCCAGTACCTTTATGTGGTTAATGAATGAAACGTTGAAACAATACATTTGGAAGTTTGTGATAGTGTACCTGGATGACATATTATTTTTCAGCAAGACGAGGGAGGAACACTTTCGACATGTTCGAAAAGTGCTGGAAAATTTGCAGTAGAATAAACTACTGATAAATTTGAAAAAGTGTACTTTTCTACAAAAGGAATTAGTTTATTTGGACTTCGTAATAGCAGAAAACGAGCTGAAGATGGATCCAAAGAAGATTGTAGTGATAGTCAATTGGCCATCCCCGAAAAGCTTATTTGAGGTACGTAGTTTCCATGGGCTGGCGAGTTTTTACCGAAATTTATAAGGAATTTCAGCGAAATCTGCGCACCTATGTTAGACACTATCAAAAAGGCCAGTCAACGTTTTTGATGGACTGATGCAGCAGAGAGGAGTTTTCAACTACTAAAGAAGAAGATCACAAAGAGACTGATCCTGAGATTGCCCGATTTTAAAAACCTTTTTCAGGTTCGTTGTGATGCAAGTGGTATGGCTATTAGAGCTGTACTTAGCTAGGAGGATAAACCTGTTGCATTTTTCAGCGAGAAGTTGAATGAAAGCAGGCAGAAGTAT
This sequence comes from Pinus taeda, assembly GCA_000404065.3. Taxonomy (NCBI): domain Eukaryota; kingdom Viridiplantae; phylum Streptophyta; class Pinopsida; order Pinales; family Pinaceae; genus Pinus; species Pinus taeda. The sequence continues at coordinate 22,573 of APFE030271095.1, read as the reverse complement.
TCATCCTATGACAAGGAGTTCTATGCTATCGTCCAAGCGTTGAAGCATTGGAGACACTATTTGTTGGGGAATGAATTTTTTTTGTTCTCGGATAATTCTGCATTGTAGTAAGTGATGCAATAGCACAAGCTGAACCACAAACATGCTAAGTGGGTTGAATATTTGTAGAGTTTCACCTTTGTGTTGAAACACATCAACGGGCAGGCCAACAAGGTGGCGGATGCGTTGAGTAGAAGGGCCTTACTCTTGCAGGAGAGTACTATACAAGTGCTGGGTTTTGAGCACTTGAAAGATTTGTATCAGACTGACACAGATTTTAAGGAGGCTTACGAGGCATGTTAGAATCCTTTGGTGAGAAATAATAGTCCATGGCTGGACTATAACTTGCAGGAGAAGCTATTGTTTAGAAGAGGACAACTATGCATTCCTAACTGATCAATGAGGGAAAATATTATTCGGGAGAAGCACAGTGGAGGTCTAGCCAGACATTTCGGCATAGACAAGACAATAGAGCAGCTCAGCCATTTTTACTTTTGGCCAAAAATGTGAAGGGATGTGGAGAGATTTGTGACCAGATGTAAAGTGTGCCAGTTGGCAAAAGGTCACAGTCAAAACACAGGACTTTACACACTGTTTCCCATTCCAAGAAGACCATGGGACTCAGTCAGCTTGGACTTCATCTTGGGTCTACCAAGGACACAATGGGGTTATGACTTGGTGATGGTAGTAGTGGACCGTTTTCGAAGATGGCGCATTTCATCCCTTGCAGAAAAACTGGCGATGCCACTCACGTGGCCCACTTGTTCTTTACAGAGATTGTCAGGCTACATGGTTTGCCTAAGTCTATTCTCTCTAACAGGGACGTGAAGTTTACAAGGCACTTTTGGCGCACCTAGTGGAAAAAGATGGATACGCAGTTGAGTTACAGCTTTGCTTATCACCTGCAGACCGATGGGAAAAATGAGGTCGTAATTAGAAGTTTGGAGAATCTGCTACGAAGCTTGATTGGTGAGAATTCATGGATGTGGCATCGAGTACTTCCCCAGGCAGAGTTCGCTTATAACGACTTGCCCAATCGTAGCACGGGTTGCAGTCCTTTTCAGATCTTGTATGGTATGCATCCTCGCGGAGTGCATGAGTTGCGAGATCTAGGATAGTAGGAAAGGCAAAGTGCAGATGGGGAAGATTTTGCTAACGCGATGAAAGATTTGCATGAGCAGGTGAAAATTAAATTTCAGGACAGTAGTCAAAAGTACAAGTAGCAATATATTTAAAGTGGAGAGAAGTGCAATTTAATGTAGGAGATGAAGTCCTTGCGCATCTACACAAGGAACGCTTTCATAGAGGTGCATACAACAAGATGAAGTACAAGAAGGTAGGTCCTTGCAAAGTCCTCTGAAAAATATCAGCAAATGCCTATGAAATACAGCTGCCACCAGGGATAGGCATTTCGCCCATCTTTAATGTGGCAGACCTATTTCCCTACACTACTAATCCAGAAGAAGAAGATAGAACCACACAACTACATGGGACACCTAGGATGGAAGTGAAACTTGGATGAGACAAATGCTTTACGTTTAGCCTCCCGAGATCGAGAGGATCCTCAACACTCAGGTGCCAAACGAACTCGGCGGAAGCAGTATCTGCAATATCTCGTCAAGTGGAAGAACTGTCCTATTGAGGACAGTTCGTGGCTTGATGCCAGGTAGATAGAGCAGGCAAGTTTTTCAGTCGAGAAGCTCATGGACTGGAGTCATGATTTCTTTTTACCCCAGGAGCCTAGTGTAGGGGCATCCAGCTAAGGGTACCATGACCGGGTGTTGGTCTCTGCCAAGGTGGAAAGTTTTAACAGTGGTTGGTTTCTTTATGTTTGAAAAGTCAAAGTAGAATGTAGGAATTTTTTTTTTTTAATTTCAGTTTCAGTTAGGGAACAATCTAGTTAGTTGGGGTCACTGTCTTCTTTGTCTTTAATAAACAATAGTTCTATAACTATTTATTTCATTTTTAAAAAAAAGAGACAAACATGTCAAGTATGAAATCTTGTAATGCAAGTAGAACCGAATGCATAAACAGTTGCATAACTAATAGAATAGAAACTGAAAGTAACTACGCACAGTTCAGGTAGTTGTGAACAAAAAGTATAAATGGAAGATTGTAAATCATTTTAAAGGTTCAGCATACGAGCATCAATAATAAAAAGAGAGCAAACAATTTTTATTCATTCGAATCCAACTGTAATAGCCATCATAAAATTTCTTTATTGTTTCCTAATCATTGAACAACCAAAATAACAGATATTGTGCATGCAGACCTTTTTCTTTTATTTTTTTTTAAAGGAACAGAACTCAAACAACAAGGATTGTACGTGAATTCCCAGAACGAGGGTTGGTAGCCCATGAAGAGAGACTATGACCGGAACAGACAAGTATAGTTGCAATCAGTCCGAGTAAAAACGAGCATGTCAATGCTAGAAATAAAATCCCAGAACAGAGTAACAGTCATACACCGAAGCATCGTAATTCTTTCCATTCCAGAACAATATAATATCTATATATATATATATATATATATATATATATTATATAGTATATATTATATGTTCACATACATTTGACAGAGGGTCCGAAGATAGCCACCTAGCCGCTAAAGAGCCGAGTTAGCCAATGGAACTCTAGACGAGGGTTACAATTCCAGAAAAGTAAATACAAACATATTTGATTGAATACAACAAACAGTTACCAAGACAAATTAATTAGTGGGACCCTAGGAGAAAGTAAGGAGCAACCTCTAAACATTTCTTTCAAATCGTTGTAACCTTACAAAATCCCGCAGAGCCAAATGAGGGTTTGTGCCAACAACCTAGGTCACATAGCGACGACAAAGACAAACAACCAAGGAATACCGGGACTCAACCCCTTTACAACGACATAAACTAAATCCAAGCAAATAAGTTGAGACAGTGGGAAAGCCTACCGAAACAAGGACCGTGGCATTCCTACTAAGCACGCCCATGAACCAAACCCCAACTTGAATAACCAAAACAGGGCAAACCTGTTAGTCAACTGTCCACTAAAAACCATAAACGAAAGGCAGAGAACTTTCACAACATTGAGGAAAGAAATTACTTGAAGTGTTGACCACGCAAGGAGAAAGCAAAACCAGAAGTCACAAACCATAGTGCCAGCCTGAGACGGAGGGGCAGAGATTGTTAGAAACTAATTAATGCAAGGAGTAGGGAAAAATCATGGAGAGTTAAATTACCTGAACGAAATTGCGAACAGGAGAAGGCCATGGTAGTCGTGACCTGTAGCATGCACAACGTAAAACAAATCTAAATCAGTGGGATAACCATTGAAGAATAATAATAGTGGAACGAGAACAAACCAAGCGACTGAATAAGATATGCAGTGACTATTTCACAATGAAAACGAACAAAGTCATCACCCTATGCACAAGGAGCCGAACCCACAAGCCATCCAGGTAAATGCAAGCGTCATTCTCACAAGCAAAGTAGTCCATGACTAGCACGCATAGAATCCCAGTTTAAAATCATACAGTTGCAGCACAAGAACTTCCAAACCAAACCCTCAACACTGAAGAAATGCGAAGCAAAATGACCGAGTAACAATAGGAGAAAGGGGTTTTAGAAAAGACTAAGAAACGGAAAACACAAACCAAGGTAAGTATTGCCAACACAAAGTTAATAAAGACTGTCATAAATGCCACCTTAACAACGTCCAAAAATATCTGAGGATTAAGCGTTAACCACAGTGTTAAGTCCATTATAAAATTATCATTTAATTAGTGATTAATATAACTTTATATCATTTCAAATCTTTGTTGTGCGAAACTGTGTGGATCTTTGGGTTGGTCCCATCAACATTCTCGATCTCTCTAGCTTCCCAACCTCTATCTGCTCAAATCCCCCTCTAAGCGTTAGCAATCATTGCTAAATGCTTTCAGGGATGGTGGCCACCTGTATTGTAATGGAATGGGTCATTTGGCCTTTGAAAATATTCGAAATCATTGTTCTCTGTTTACACAGAGAAATACGTTCAAACATAGGAAAAGTTCGCCAAACATTGTTTATCGGACTTCAAATATCCATAAATCCGCCTTATACTCCTATTGGGTCCGCCTATATATCGACATCACATCTCCATTGTTGATCTGGAAGATCCAGATCGAGCGGCTGTGGTTCATTTTGGGCAGCTCTTTCGTACGGAGTTAACCATCCGATAAGGGTGGTTTTCTCTCTCCTTATCCTGGACATGTGGCAACCAATGTATGGGCTTGAGCGGAACCCAGCCCAAATCACTTACCGCCTTTGCCCTCCTAAAATCTTGCCTTTTTTGTGATCCCCCTTTATATTGGAAAATACATTAAAATATGAAAATCTCGCTTATGTCGGACTTGACATAATATACAATAGCATTAAGAAACCCTTTCGAGTTCATTTCATCGCATTGGCGCTTTATCCTTTGTATTTCATTTAATAAACGAAATACGTGAAATACATAGAAATCTGCAGTGTGGCAGATCTCAAATTTTATGAAATATATTTTATAGCCCTATTGAGTATGGCAATTGCATCGCTCATATATATATCTATATAGCCTCGCTCCTCTGTGGTTTGCCGATGCGATATTGCGATGCAACGTGGGTCGTCGATCTGCGCGCTTGATCGACGGTCCTCGTTGACCCTGCTCATTGTTGTCGCGTATTCCTTGTGGTCTCCGCCGATAGCCTCCCTTTGCCACCGCCGATTGCGATTCGTCGATCAGATCTGGACCGTTGATCGTCCAGATCTGACAGCGCAGATTCAAAGTTGCTTTGACCGCCAATAAGCTTGTTTTCATTGTTTTCTTCATATTTTTGCCTCCCGATAGTGTAATCCGACTTTTTGAAAAGTTCTTCTCACGTGATAGTTTCGAGAGTTTGAAGACTTAGAGGTTTTTCTAGGATCCATTTGGATCAATATTTCTAGGAGAATTGAAAACATGCTTGAAAAGGTGCGTATGCTTTAGGGAAGCCCCTGCTCAAGGAAGGGACTTTCTTTCTCCAACATTGAAAAACTAGCATGATGTTTTGACTGTTAATTTCTTATTTCAATTATTCAACAAATGGAAATGATTTTACTAAACTTTGCGGGGCCCTTCACGCTAAAATTATCTAATCGCTAATATAATTTGATTGAAAAGCTTGCGAGAGATTTGCCTTTATGATTTATGCTTTGAAGTTTAGCCGAAAAATCCATTTTAAAAAGTAGAATCATATGGAGGAAACTCTTTGAAAATACCAAAGATCTTTGCTGGCAGTGTGTTGTTTCCATCCCTCTGATAACTTATAACTTATCTGTTTTGTTTTCTTCTTCCCTTTATGTCAATCTCATGTTTGATCAAACTTATCAGTCAAACTTAAACCTTAACAAGTTAATAAATAATTCATGAAAAAATCCATACAAATATTTATCTACAAATTTACTATATTGAAGAAAATGCTTTGAAACACAAAATTCACTGCAAAATATAACTTAAATTCAAATAATCCAAAAAAATCATAAAAAATATCTCCTTTAAGACATTCAATATTTAGCCTTTCTTGCCGTGCTAATTTCACCTGGTTAGAACTCGTTATTATCCTCACGCAATAGTTTATTTCTTAGCACACATCAGCCATCTTGCTCCAAACAGCTATATTGGTCGATGCTCGAGAAAATACAACTGCTAAAAAAAATTTGCGCTAAATAGGTAGGTGCAACACTCAAGGCGAGGATTTGCTACCCCGCAACTCCCCTTGTTTCAATATGAGGCTTTTACCTCCTATTATTTTATATGTTATTCTATCCTTGGTTAGTCAACAAGGCTTTAACATTTCACTCTGCAATTTGAGTAAATACACCGGGATGTTATGATAGTCGAGGAGCTAGCAGATGACCTCAAATACAAAGACTCAAAAGACTCGAACTAACATTAAAAATACTTTTAAATCAAGGATTTCAGAGGAAAGCCCTCCAACTTTTTAAATGGTTATAAGTCTTGTGGAAGATTCTACAAATTGAGGATTTCGGAGGAAAGTTTTGATTTTAATTTCAATAGATATTCAAAAGAGTTAGATGTAGTTAAAAAATTGATTACTTAAAATTAAGTTTATAATATTTTTATGATAAAGTTAAGTTTATAAATTATTTTTATAATAAATAATCGAATTAGTTTTTTTAAAGTTAAATTAATTTTCGAATTAGTTTTTAAATTTTTTTTTTTTTTTCTCGAGAGGAGCAACACCTAGATGGGGAGTGTGCTTGCCACCTCACATAGAGGTCTTTTGTATTGTAGATACTTTTAGGAAACCGATATTAGAATGAAGCCGCTTACAAGTGGGCAATATTTGTTACATGGTCTATTGATGATGTATCTTAACTTTATGTTTTGATTAAGAAATACACACTTAAATTCACAATTAATTTTTTTTCAAATTGGTATGGTTTAATATTGTCAAAGAGAGAGTCTATACAGGTTGTCAGAATTTTTAATTTTTTTTGGAAAAACTTGTGAACAGTTTTGAAACCAACGTTTCGGACTAGCTTAGTGAGTCCATCATCAGGGTAATGAGATTTGTATTTTGAGAAGAGAGAGTACGAGATTATGGAACTTATTAATAGTTAATTGAAAAAAAATTAATGTTTCTTTTTATTGTCGGCTTACAAATGACTAGTTGATTATTTATTAATTTAATTTATATATAAGTATTTATTTATTTATTTCATATTTTATTATTTATTGATTATTTTAATATTAATTAATTAATTGATTTATTTATTCATTATTAATTTTTTAATTAATTGATTTTTTTTTATAATAATATTTGTTATTTATTTTTTATTTTTAACATATATATATAATATATATATATATATTATTTTTATATATTTAAGTGGTTAGGTTATATACAAATATTTTTTTACTAGAATGTATATAATTTTAAATAAGAATGATAGTTGTATTAATTATTTATTAATTAAATAAATATTATATTTATTATTATTATTATATAAGTTGTTGTTTTTTATTAAATAATTTATATATTATTATTATTATTATTAAGATTATTATTAGTTTATTTATTTTTTTATTTTTTTAATGAACGCTTGTGAGTCTGTATTTATTGCTTTTTTATTTTGTTTAATACGGGTTTCCAGGTGTTACTTAATTTAAGGTCGTCGTCTCTATTCATGTTGTTGGAGGAATTTTCGATTTTGATTGCCTCTTTCACCCTTCTTTTTAAATAATGGTCTTCCTTGTGAATTAATTTAGCTTTTTCCATGCAAATATAATGTGAGGAAGAACAAGCATGTTCTACCAGACCTGATTTTCCTGACCTGTTTCTTGAAATATCATTAATGTGTTCTTTTAATCTTATGCCAAAGGATCTCCCTGTTTCACCTATGTATATTTTGCCACATGCGCAGGGAACCGAGTATACTCCTTTGTGATTTTTTGGGTCTATTAGGTCTTTAGCACAATCTAGCATGTTTTTTATGGTGTTAGGGGGTGTGAAGGCAAGCATGATGTTATGCTTGGTCAAAATTCTGGCAATTTTGTCTGTGGTTCCTTTTATATAGGGTAGGTAGATTCGAGGGTTTTCACTAGTTTTTCTTTTTTGGGTATTGGTTGTGGATTTATTGATTACTTTTTGGATAATGTTCTTTTGATAGCCATTGTTTATAAAGACCTTGTAGAGATGGTTAAGTTCTTCTTCTAAATGTTGAGGGTCAGAGATTCTAGAAGCTCTAGTAACTAGGGTTTTGATGACACCGACTTTTTGCTTCGGATGGTGGTGGGAATTTGAGTGAAGATATTTGTTAGTGTGAGTTTGTTTCCTGAAGACCTCGTGGCTTAGTTTGCCATTTTTCTTGGTAAGGAGGACATCTAGGAAGGGGAGTTGGTTGTTTTTTTCGATTTCAATAGCGAATTTAATGTGTTCAGAGAGGTTGTTTATGTGTGATAAAAATTCATTAACTTTTCTAGACCATGGCTCCATTTAGCGAAAATGTCATCTACAAATCTTTTCCATTCATCAGGGGTGAAGGGGAAAGATTTAAGAGCCATTTGTTCAAAATGTTCCATGTATAAGTTGGCAATCAATGGTGATAAAAGAGAACCCATGGCAACTCCATGAGTTTGCTCATAATTTTACCTTTGAAACTGAAGTATGAAGATTTAAGACAAAAATTTAATATTATATAGTATTATAAAGTTTTTTTTTTTAAATAAAGATTTTGTATTTTTTGTAAATAGATAATTCTATATCAATATCTAATTGTTTGATGTGGGTCACAAGTTAAGCTCAACTAGATGCAAATTTCAATCTTTTCAAAAGAGTATTAATAAAAAAACCTAACCTCATAATCTAAATCTAGAAATCTAACATAGATGGTTGAGCCTTTAAGGCTGGTTGTAAATTGGTATTTACAAAATTGTTCCATATGAGGAAACAAACTAAAAAAAGACCATCAAGATTAGTGATTAGAGTCGATAGCTTCTACTTGGATGGGATCAATGCTTCTTTTGTGGGTATGAAAATCATCAAGTACCCACTCCACAACCTCAACCAATACTTTAATGTCTGTAAGGCTGCACCGCTTGTACTTGTCTGTCACTTGTCTTGAGGCGGAAGAAGAAAGCGAGAGCAAGGGTGGATGCAGTCGCTGAGTTGTGGAAATTGAGGGCATCCCGTCGGGGTTGGTTCATCCACTCAATTTGTATACAAGCATTTGCTCATATTCGGTACTCTTTTTGAAAGATCCGCACAAGTGAATGAACCTATCTTTTCTGAATTTTCGAAGGACTAGAAAATATATTTACAGCGGCCATGGATTTTAAAGAAACCAAATTAATTAGCACTCGAAGCAAATATATTGGCGTTGTAGATCAACCAACCCATAATACATTAGTTGAACTGCCACTCATCTCCTGCAAATTAAAAAAGATTGATTATCCTTCCGTAAATCATATGTTTTTGGTTCATTAGTTCTCTTAAGCCTCATAAATTTTCTATGGTAGATGTAACCATCTACCAAAAATAAAAAAGGTGGTCTTCAATATTGCTTAACCTCTGCAAGTGAGAAGTGCATGTCTGTGCAATATTTATTTAAATTTAATATTTCATTGTTAAAGTTGGCACAACACCCCTAATTATAATTATATGAATGTAAAGGTTATTCACACCAATCCCATAACTTGACCTAACCCTGACAATTCCCAAAGTCTCTGCAATAAATTCTAAATTCTGGTGTTTATACAGAAGTGTCAGAGCTGAAGAGTCGTGCATATGGATGGATGGAAGTAATATTAAATTTTTATTATAATAATAAATTTGGTCTAGGAATGTAATATGAATGTTTTACGAATAATAAATTTTAGGGTTTGTAAAATAAAAGTTAAGATTGCAATTAAGGTATAAATTATGATGGTTGAATAATTTATAGATATTAAATAATTTGGTCCAGGAATGTAATAGTAATGTTTTACAAATAAAAGTTAAGATTGCAGATTAGTTAATGATAGTGGAATAATTTATATAAATATAAAAATTAAAATGTTTAGTCACATTATAATTATTATATATTTTTTTATTTTTTTAGGTATTTATATTGGAATAATGTTTACATTAGTAAATAAGTAACATTAGTTTGTTGGTTGTTGAATTTTGTTGAGAGATTCTCTAAACAAGCAATTCTTTGATTGAAATTTGTTGGATTTCATGAACACTATTTATGGGATCACATTTTTCATCTATTGTAGCCAACTTTTTTATGGAAAATTTTGAAAAGAAGGTTCTTGATACGTACTCATTGTTTTGGATTAGGTTTGTGGACGACACTAGTGTTGATTGGCCTCATGGGGATGATGAGCATAAAAACTTTTTAAACCATCTCAGTAGCATGTGAGATGACATCAAGTTTACAATGGAGGTTGAGAAGAATGATTGCATCCCATTCCTTGATATCCTCCTCATACAAAACAATGATGGTTCCCTAGGACACAAAGTGTTTAGAAAAAAAGCGCATAATGATAATTAACTACAAGTTGATTCTCACCAACATCCAGCTCAAAAAATGGGTGTCCTTAAAACCCTCTTTACTAGAGCTTGTAGAATTTCAAATGAGATCTACACGGAAGAAGAGGTTACTTACTTAAGAGAAACATTTACAAACTTAGGGTACAACAATAAAGATATTTTCAAAGCCATCAAGAAAGTGAGATCCGGAAACCAAAAAGATAAATCAAACAACCCCACAACTACTAATGCTTACCTACCATATATTCGTGGAGTCAATGACAAGCTACCTAAAGTTCTCACGAAGAAAGATATCAAAACTTCATTCAAACCCATGACGACTATTAAACAAAGAATGAAGATTGTTAAAGACAATCTAGAGCACCTACAACAAAAAGGTGTTTATATGATCAATTGTTCTTGTGGGGAACACTATATTGGGGAAACATTAAAGTCGGTCAAGATAAGGCTCAAAGAGCATGGTGCAAATATCCGTAATGAGAGAACTCGTTCTTAAGCTTTAGCTGAGCATGCAGGCAAGACAAACCACCACATCTGCCTTGAAGACACTAAGGTCATTGCCAATGAAAAACATCATTTTAAACATAAAGTGTGGGAAGCACTTGAAATCATCAAACACCCGCATAACCTCAATAGGGATGGAGGCTTGGAAGTTAGGAGAAATTGGATTTAATTTCTCAACCCCATTGAATAGAAGGCTCTCCCTTTCACATCACCCTTACCATTCTTCATCAAGCTTGTCCTCTATCCCCTAACCCTCACAATTTCCCCCCTTTTCACATTCCCCTCACCTCTTAGATTTCCCTATCGCCCTCTCATGGAACCCCCCTCCCCCCATAGTGAATTTCAACCCCCTTACCCCCTTTTTTGAAAACCTCTCCCCTCTTTGACCCTATCATATGATAAACCAACTCCACCCCTACCCTAACCATAAAAATAATATTAAGCAATAGGAAGAAATAATTAGTTTATATCATAGCATCATGGCTTTATATTTTTTTTTTCTAAGTAAGACTAAATCTATTAAAGATACAAAAGATAATGATACATGGAGGCACCGGCCTCTGCAGAACCTATCTCAGAGATTACCAAGTATTAACCCACATTAATTGAAAAAAGAGACTGCCCTCAAGGGCAAACCAGTCCAAAAATCATGGGGTGAGCTGCCCACGCAGGGGAACCAGCCTGTAATTGCCATGTATAAGAGTTTTTGAGCAGGACAAAAAACAAAATTGATCCCAAATAACAGCAATAACAACAAAAACCACAAAAAAGACCCCTAAAATGGTGACCGAGTGTCTGAAAACCTGAATAAAAAACCGAGGCCTGCTAGGTGTTAGAAGGTGGCAAAGGTTCCTCCACGATGAGACACCCGTAGGCATACCTGTCTTTGATGTCTTGTTGTTGACTGCTTGTCGTGGCTTCCATCTATGTCTTGCCACCTGGAGTGCTCGTCATGGCTTCCATCTTCACATTACCTTTTTGAGTGTTGTCCGTCCGGTTCAAAGTGTCCATTTCAGAGCGTGCTACGTTTGTCCAGGTCAGAGCATCATCAAGAGATCTACGAATCCCCAAGCTGTTACCATGACTATTTCGTCTGCTAGTGCCAATCATGTCCTGTATGATTCGAGCCGGGACGACAGTGCTCTATGGCTCCTCACGAAAGGCGACAGAAATGGTGGCAATAATACAAGGGCGGTCAAAAGTGCATCTAAACTAGAACTGGGTTGTATGACAGGGATTCATCATCAACACATAGTCATCACAGGGGTGTTGGGATTCCACATCACGTCTAAAGTCAGTCCTCTGGGGATGCCCCTTACCATTGTGGGTGTTGGGATACCAACCCATGTTGTGAGCAGCAGTCGAGGGCGAGGAGGAATCTGTAGGAGTTGAGGCAGATGGGGACAGAAAGGGAGGGCGAGTTTCTCTGCCTCTGCTATTAACCCTACAACTTCTCATTCTTTGCCTCAAACGGGGCATGTTTGCTTGGTGAATATCAGAATGTTGGGTGCTTGGAGGAGTAGGAGAAGGGATGGAATGGCTCATGGAGGTACGAGAGTGAGGAATTCGATTACTAGAGGCGCAAGTCAGGGCTGAATCAATAGCTTTGTAGCAGCAAATCAGGTTGTGCGAGAAGTGGGCACCTTCGTTCATATCAATGTAGCAGAGGATCTAACACCTTCTCCCCATGGTGGTTCGAGAGCTCGGCTCTGCAGCAACGTGGAGGCAGTTACAGGCCAGAGGAGGTAGAACAAGGGGAAGGAGATCCACATTCCCCATCTTAAGGATCAGAATTAGGTAGCCTCGATCCTCACCCATCATTAAAGTTTTTCAGCTTTCAGATAGCATTGAGATGCCATATATTATGGCGGTGGGCATCTTGGTTGCAGCGCAGGTGGCCATGTGGCTATGCCACTTGCCCACCCGGATGAGCCGTGTTGTACTAGCGCCATTAATCACCTCATTAATCACCCGCATTCGGGACATCATGGCTTTATATTAAGTATAATCAAGATTCAATTTAGAATACATTAGCAATAAGCCAATAATGTAGGCATAAAAATCAAGAAGAAAAAATATTATTATAATAATATATTAACACTTCTCTACAAACATAAACTATTAAATTGTAATTTAATTAGAATATAATAAAATAAAACAAAAAATCACAATTTTTAAAATCAAATCTTATTACAATAAATTGACTTTATATTAAACAAAATTAAGATTCTTAATTAATAATACCTTAGAAATAAGCCATTAGCATAAACTTAAATATCCAAATTCTAAATATATTAAAGTAATATATTAACACTTTACACATAATAAAACACTATATTTAATTTGAATATAATTAAAATAAAAATAAAAATTAGAGAATCTAATCTTATAACAATAAACATATATGTATGGATTTTAATTAATAACATTTTAACTAATTTAGTAAATATATTATTAACCGGTCATAGAATATATTAATAAAAATAGGTTAACAATAATTCCATTAAAGCATTATTATAACAAAGTAAGAATTATAGACAAAATTATAAAATTAAATAAATTAAATAATTTATTAATAACAATAATAATAAAGAATTAAAATAAAAATCAATCTTGAAGTGGTTGGTTTCCCAACTCTACAACTCACCTGATCATATCTATAGCTCTCGTTTCTCTTCTTTGTAAATCAATCAGGATGATGAGTCTTGTTCTAGACTCGAAACATGGCACACCACATAAATATGCAAACCATTGCTCTTATACGCTGATGGGTCTTCTTGTGCTTGAGCTTGAAGAGAATGAGTTACAAATTAGTTTTGTGAGATCCATGTGTGTGAGAAAGGTCAGTTGCATATTTCACTATTAGATACACTTACCTAGAGAATTCACATATATAACTATCAAAAGTGCAATTTGGTGCATTTTGATAGATGAGAGTTTATCCATAGAGAGATCGAGAAGCATGAATTATACAAAGTTTGTCAAAGATGGTCAAATGGGTTTATGTTTTAAATGGAGTTCAAGTGACAACTCAAAGATGAAGTGGTAAAGAAAGAGTAGTGTTTGCGAGATTCCAGAGCAGATGTGGTGCTCATGAAGACTCAAAACAAATGTGACTATATGTAATTTATGATTCGTGTAATAATGTTTCTAATGATATAATGTAAACATTATAGGAGAGACTTGGAATAATGCTTACATTAGTATATAGGTAAGATTAGTTGGTGGTTCTTGAGTTTTGTTGAGAGATTTTCTCACAAACAATTACTTGTTTGGAATCTGTTGTATCTCATGAGCATTATTTATGTGGCTTGTAAATAGATTTTGAGTGTAATATACCAATTGTTTTGAGTGAATCTCTGCGCCATATCTATTGGTCAATTTTTTTTCTATTATCTCATTGATTTTTTCTCAAATCTAATGGAGATTTTCTGGAATGATAAGTTTGAGTTTTGTAAATTGGATTTTGAGCTAGTTGAATTGATTTATGAATTTTAAATAGTAAAAATATACAATCTTGTAAAAATTTTATCACCAAATTTCAATCTAAAAAATAAAAATAACTATTAGTTAAACTACTCTTACTTATGGTCAATCCTCATCATGGTCAATCCTTCACTCATGTTCAACCGGTCAATCCTTAGGAAAGCACTAAAATGGTATTCCTAGCCATTTGAAAAAATAATTGCTAATTCGATGCCCCAACCTTGTCTTCACAAGGCCTCATACAGAGGAAATAAATGACAAACACCCAAATGACCTCATTCTTCAAGGTGTTGAATGCAGTAAAAAATATGAAGGCCTGAGTTATAACTGTGATGGCAAGTCCAAGGAATTCCCACACCCCCATCCACACAAAGCTAAGAACGATCCACAACACAGTAGAGATAAGAAAGCATAGCAATTTCCAGGCCAAAGGGATTAACTCAATCCGTTTAGAGACCAATGTGAGGCAATGAGAATGATAGATATGGATGCATAGGCTTTGTTCCTTGCCACTCAGATAACAACGCAACAGTGGAATTGTAAATTAAAAAGTTTAATGAAAAATAATAAATTAAATTAAAAATAGCCTAATAAAACCATAAAAGTTTTAGATTAAGTATTAGAGGGCTTGCATGTAGTCCAGGTGGATTCTTTGGCAACCCCTGTTTTAATTCAGATAGACAACGAAACAGATGGAATTGTAAATTAAAAAGTTTAATGAAAAATAATAAATTAAATTAAAAATAACCTAATAAAAATATAAAAATATAAAAATTGTAGATTAAGTATTAGAGGGCTTGCATGTATGCCAGGTGGATTCTTTGGCAATCCCATGTTTATATTCATGGTCAATTGATGTCTCCCGACTGAGAGGAGTATAATGAGCAGCTAAGTCGACTAAGTGTCTGCCCAATTAGTCGACAAATACTATGCAATAGCCGATGGATGCCAATGGAAAAGAATCGATGTAGCCGCTGCTTCTTGTCGGAAAATTTTAAAATGTCATGTGGTATCTTTATAAAGGACATATATAAATGCTCGTGCAAATAATTTGGGCACTGCTTATACCAAATATTTTACTTGAGAAATGTTGACAGGAAGGCATTGGTTGAGCTTGAGATGGATCATAACAAGGAGAACAAAAATGGAAAAGAAGACTTTAATTTGGGTATGTGTCCTTGTGGTCTACTTCTCCTAATTTCCAGTTATAGAGAATGGAAACCATTATGAGATGGTAATGTTATTTCGTCTTCTCTTTTCAAGGGATTGATCTTGCTTTTCTTCAAGCAATCCAACTATCCCCAAAAGATAGTCATGATTATGTTGGTATGTGTATGTACAATAGCAATTAGTAGATTTTCATCTTTGTACCACTGTCTTGATTTTCTGTTCAATGTGTGTTTATTACCAGTTATGCTTTATATTATGAGATGCGGAATATTGATATCTATATAATTGGGATCCTTGTTTGTTAAAGTAACTCTGGGGAATACTCCCAAAATATTAGAGGTTGCAGGCATTTTCATATATCTGGCACCAGGCAGAAGTCAATTATAGTGCAGAATATTTTATTTCCAGGGAAGCAAATTTAACATCTATAATTGTATGAGATAAAACCATTTTACAGTTATAACCACTCAATACAACTTTTTCCTCGTAGATCAAGTAGAAATTTAAGAGCTCTGCCACTTAATACAACTTTTCCCTGGAAGATAAAGCAGAAATTTAAGAGCTCTGCCAAGAACCTTCTATGTTAGGATGCCATGATTATCTAAAGGGAGTTGTTTGTTATGTTATGTTAGTCTACGTATCAGTAGGAACCTGTGGATATTGTTCGGACGAAAATATGGAGCTAACACGAATTTTTCTGAACATCTTTTTCGCTTGATTTTGCAAGCAGTGCATGCAGGTGCTTACTTTATTCGTGTAGTGGAATCAGTGGCGTAGCTCATCTTTGGAAAATGGAAATTGGTTGTATGAGCACCTGTTCTCATCAGTTTTTCTATTATCATGAGCATTATATTACGGGATAATCCATTTAGACCTGTGTAAGAACAACGAAGTTTATTATAATTATTGAAATGTATAAATTTTATAGATTTTAATTATATATATATATAATATATATAATATAATATATATATTCTCAAATAAAAAATTAGGTGAATATTGTATTGATCTTCAAGCGAGTAGTCTACTGCTGCTGGTTCTAAATAAGTATCATAGCTTACTTATTTCTTGCCATTTCTGAATACTATATTCTCTGCAATAGTTGAATCTTTTGTTTTTATTGATAGCTATTTATATATGATTTATTACAGCCTTGAAGGACATTGCATCTCAGATCCAACATGAATAGCATAGCATTCTCCTTCACAGCCATATAGTATAGTCACAACGTAATCCTTAAATAAGTATCGATCCCCTATGCTGGTTTCTTTACTACTCATGCCCATGCCCATTCCAAGATTCTTGGAAGGAATTATAGCCCTCCATGAATAGATATTGAACAGTAGTATGAAAATACGAACAACAAGCTACAGAATTTGCAGCAACCAATCAAAGGACTCGGTTGCAAATTTCCCATCCCAGTCTAACCGGCTCAGTTCAAATAATGTAAGAATACATCGTTCTGAAATAGAGGATACAACAGCAATATCCATTGTTGTATCCTCATCTCCCTCCCTTGTCTCGTTCGTAGTTTGATGGCAGGTAATCTGTTGCAAAGACATAAATAGTGTCTCTTCTTGCCCAAGCAACAAGATTTGCTTTGTTCAAGATGCAAAATCATGAAAGATCCAATTTTTGGCAATTCAGGATTCTCATTTTATCTTAAAGAGTTAAAGATACTCATCTTTAAGAATTTCTTGTATTCTATTGTTGAATCATTTTTAAAAGTTTTTGTTGTTTCTTTGCAGTCATGGAAGCGGAAGGGGAAGCAAAAAATTATCGGTGAGCTTATCTTGTTTCTCTTTTATCATTGATATATGCTATCTAACTTTCTTTTCTGGTTTCTAAGAAATTTTATTGGATCTCTAAGCAAAATCTTGTATTTAGAACGAACTGAGTTTTCTCGGATTATTTAAACTGATTTTCATGATTTTTTTATGAATTCGGACTGATAAACATAGTATGATTTCACATTTGTTTCAGAGTCATGATTCCTCCAAAAATTCAACACCACGTAAGAGCACAAGCAGGATCACCTCTCCACAGCCGTTTTGGCTACTAACAGAGGTAGAAACATAATTATGATAATATCCTTTTCTTTACCCTTTCAACTCATTTAAATAATGCACTTATTAGAGTACTAACATAGATAGAAACATAATTATGATAATAGCCTTTTCTTTACCCTTTCAATTAATTTAAATAATGCACTTACAGGTTGTTATGACCATATGTCCAGCACTGTACCTGTACCTATAACTAGACATGGTTATACAATTATTGCTAGAGTCATTAGGCAGTAAAATGTTTCACAATAAACCAATCTCTATGTATACCTTGAGAAACATAACATCTTCTGTTTTGTAGAAAAGATAGCCTTTTCTTTACCCTTTCAATTAATTTAAATAATGCACTTACGGGTTGTTATGACCATATGTCTAGCACTGTACCTGTACCTATAACTAGACATGGTTATACAATTATTGCTAGAGTCATTGCGCAGTAAAATGTTTCACAATAAACCAATCTCTATGTATACCTTGAGAAACATAACATCTTCTGTTTGTAGAAAAGAGGCCAAGTGAAAGAGAAACAATTTATGAGAAAGCTACAACAGCAAATGGAGGAGGAGGTAAAGCCCAAAATACCAATTGCATAAAGGTTTCCCCTTACAACTGATGAACCACAGACAAGTTTTAAATTTATGCAAGCCAGTTTATGTATCATGGTGATGATAGTTTTGAATGACTGAATTCCTATTTCAAAAGTTCAATATTTGCGCAGTAAAATGTTTCACAATAAACCAATCTCTATGTATACCTTGAGAAACATAACATCTTCTGTTTGTAGAAAAGAGGCCAAGTGAAAGAGAAACAATTTATGAGAAAGCTACAACAGCAAATGGAGGAGGAGGTAAAGCCCAAAATACCAATTGCATAAAGGTTTCCCCTTACAACTGATGAACCACAGACAAGTTTTAAATTTATGCAAGCCAGTTTATGTATCATGGTGATGATAGTTTTGAATGACTGAATTCCTATTTCAAAAGTTCAATATGCCATCCAAAGTCTCTTATTTGAATTATATTATAAAGTGCATTTGGTTCCAAGCCCTAATTTGAATTTTTGTAACAAATTACACACTGAATTTGCAACACCATGCAGACAGCAAGATCTTTCAGGGAAGGTAGCAAGTTTGTTCGACGAAGACAGGTTCAAACTTTTTTGTTCTGTTTAGTTTAGCGAAACAGAAAGCTAGGCACTTTGTTTTCTTTATTCAAGACTCCTTTTGGACATAACTACATTGATATACAAAAACCTTTTTCTAGCACAAGCTACAGAATAAGTGATGGGCACTTGGTTCAAACCAAAGAGTTTGTATTGTGTTGTTGTGGCAGACCTCGGCAGGGACTACCACCACGGCAGTGGCTCCCTTGTTATACAAGGATTTGCTCTATTCAGTTCTCTTTTCAAAATATCTGCAAAAATAAATGAATCTCTTTTCTGAATTTTTAAAGAAACAGACAGACATATAAAAAATGTATTTATAGCCGCAATGCATTTTAAAGAAACCAAATTAATTAGCAGCTGACAAATAAATTGTTGTTCCAGATAAACCAAACCAAGGGAGGACGTTTTGAATAAAAAAATGAATTAAATACCCAATGCCTTTTTGTTACACGATTCCGTCTATCTCCTCCCAATTATAAAATTGATAAGTCTTCCTTAAATCATATGTTTTTTATTCCTTAAATTCTCTATGGTCGACGTAACTAGAAATCAAAAGATTGGAGTTCCCGATTTCAAATTACTGAGGTGAAATTAAGTAGGCCCATTGAGAAGTATGTGCTTCTCAGTTACACAATTCACATATTTTATATGAAATCTCTGATACCAAATTTTATGCAACCAAATCACAAAATAAAAGAAAAGATAGATCAACGCCTTCGAAATCAGCGTCTTTGAGAGGGAAACCTCCTTTACATTACAAAAATGAAAAATTCTTGGATAATAAAAAATGACAAAACCTCCTTTCTATATATAGGAGTCTAATGGGTCACAATATAATCAAGCCCGACATAACAATAATAATATAAGGGCACAACAATAACAATAGTGGGCTTCTATGGGGCACAATAATAAAAATATGAGGACAATACGGGCACAAAAATAACAACAAGCACTACAATGACAATAGTAATGGGAGAATCACTAGTATTATAGGGACCTAACAAACACTAACATATGACATTAAATTTTTAATACCCATTTTCAAAAATTAGGCCTTTCGAGGCAAACGTTTCATGTTTATGTGATATTTGTCATACCAACATTATTATTCGTGTAGATGATTGTTTGTCTTGGTTTAACATCACTATCGCAAATGTGCAGACTTGTTTTGCAACCATTGTACGCTCCAAAGGATGGTTTTGTGGGGCCAAAGAGACCAAGCTGTGAGAGTTTGTGAACCCTACAAAATGATTCAAAAAGTGACATGATTTGAATCACGTCAAGGGCATAAAAATAAAACTTCAAAGGTTTACACATGTTATGTTTGATCATCTCTTAAGCTTCGATGCTTGTTTTTGCACTCATCAACTATATGAAATTTTTTTATTTTTTTTACATTGTTGCTTATTGAGCTTGTTACAATCGATGTCTGGCCCATATCAAAATTTGTAAAGGGAAGAATGGTGCTTGTTAGATTCAATAAATTTATGATCAAACTTGACACTGCCAACTCCAGTGCTTATAAGCTTGCTTTCATTTGACGAGTAATTCAAACATTCCTCTAAGAAATGTTTATGTCTAGAAATGACAACTAGACTAAGGAACGCAAGGTAGCCCCAAAAACTTGTGGAACAATTATGGCAGAGTGGTGCTTGTTAGATTCAGTAAATTTATGATAAAAGTTGACACTACCAACTCCGGTGCTCATAAGCTTGCTTTCAATTGACAAGTAATTCAAATATTCCTCTAGGAAATCTTTTTGTCTAGAAATGACAACAAGACTAAGCAACATAAGGGAGCCCGAAAAACATATGGAACAATTATGGCATAAAGAGTTCCACCTCAAATTCTAAGTTGTGTTAAACACAACAATATAATACCTATTGTGATGTTTTTCAAAGCTATACAACTACATTATTTCTAAGAGAATTGAAAGCATGCTTGAAAAGGCGGGTATGCTTTAGGGAAGCCCCTGCTCAAGGAACGAACTTTCTTTCTCCAACATTGAAAAACTATCGTGATGTTTTGACTGTTAATTTCTTATTTCAATTATTCAACAAATGAAAATGATTTTACTAAACTTTGCGGGGCCCTTCACGCTAAAATTGTCTAATCGCTAATATAATTTGATTGAAAATCTTGCGAGAGATTTGCCTTTATGATTTGCACTTTGAAGTTTAGCAAAAAAATGCATTTAAAAAAGTAGAATCATATGGAGGAAAACTCTTTGAAAATACCAAAGATCCCTGCTAGCACAACATGTTATTTCCATCCCTCTTATAACTTATAACTTATCTGTGTTGTTTTCTTCTTCCCTTTATGTCAATTTCATGTTCGATCAAACTTAACAATTAGACTTGAGCACTCCAACAAGTTAATAAATAATTCATGAAAAGATCCACACAAATATTTGTCTACAAACTTACTATATTGAAGAAAATGCTTACTATATTGAAGAAAATGCTTTGAAACACAGAATTCACAAAATATAATTTAAATTCAAATAATCCAAAAAAATCATAAAAAGTACTCTTGCTTCCTTTAAAACATTCAATATTTAGCCTTTCTTGCAGTGCTAATTTCACCTCGTTAGAACTTATTACTTATTATTGTTTCATTGCTTGATTCTCACACAATAGTTTATTGTTTAACACACATCATCCATCTTACTCCAATAGTTTATTGTTTAGCACACATCAGCCATCTTGCTCCAAAAAACTGTCGTGGTTGATGCTCGAGAAAATACAACTGCTAAAAAAATTTGCGCTAAATAGGCATCTGCAACACTGAAGGCGAGGATCTGCTACCCCGCAACTCCCCTTGTTTTCAATATGAGGCTTTTACCTTCTATTATTTTATATGTTATTCTATCCTTGGTTAGTCATCAAGGCTTTAACATTTCACTGTGCAATTTGAGTAAATACACCCTTTATATAATTAAGTTTACAAATTATTTTTATGATAAAATTAAGTTTATAAATTATTTTTATTTTATTGTAAAAATATATCGAATTACTTTTTTAAAGTTAAATTTAATTTTGAATTAATTTTTTAAAGTTGATTTTTTCTTTCTTTTTCGAGGAGTTGTTGGAGTTAATGCTTATATTCCATATTTAAGAAGTTGGTTTGTGATGGTTGAGAAATTCTCTCAACCTCTCTATCTAATTTAGGAATAAGTTGGATCTCAAAAACTCTATTTAAAAGAGTAATCTGAATGTAATCGTGTGTGAGTGTGTTTACACATACACCATTTGTGCATAATATGATTATGTTTCTGTAATTGTGTATGATTTAACGATTTCTATCTTGGTATCAAAGCTAGTATGGACCTGAACCTGGTCTTCCTTATGAAATAGAGAAACTGATTATCAAACGCATGTACCCTAGGGCGAGAGGGGATGACAAGAATGCCTATGATCTCGAACAGTTCGTAGAAGGTCAAGACGGTTATTGGCGCAGCCGGCTGCTGATCAAGGGTAACATTCAGACGTCGTTCCACTTAGGTCACGGATGCCTATCTCATATTCTATCGTTGGCTTCCGTGTAACGTAGCGCATACCACAAGGAACTTCTGGATGTATAACAGAGGTGTAGATTTGCAAACGAGATAGGCTCTAGCTGATTGTATGATTGCACTGATTATTGGTGTAAGAAATTGAGGTGAGGAATGCACGGTTTTTCCCAAGCCTGTAAGATCATTTTTTTTCTCAACAGGATTTTTCTCGCCATTTTAGAAAAGGTATTTTATTTTGTCTTCTCTTTTATCATGGAGTTTATGGTGTTATACAAATTCAGTGGTTTGAACTTTCCCTTGTGGAAAGTAAAAATACAACTGCAATTAATGAATAAAAACTTGTGGGGAATAGTGAATGGTTCAGAAGCAGTACCTACAGATGCCAAAGAGTTACTTGAATAGAAAAATAGAGATGACAAAGCTAAGTTTATTATTGGACTTGCTCTTTCTGATTCGCAATTACATCATGTAGATCTTACTAAAACATCAAAGTAAATATGGGAACATTTGGCTCAATTGTTTGGTGTAAAATCTACAAATGCAAAATTCTCCCTAAAGCTGCAATTGTTTAGTCTGAAAATGAATGAGA
>APFE030271091.1:10956-46307 GCA_000404065.3 Pinus taeda | reverse complement strand
AAACCCAATGTGGGTGAAAACCACCTACTGCAATTCGTCTCTATCTTTCTTTAAATTAGAAACTTCTGTTTACAATGTACTGGTGCAGTCCTTTACCAGTACGCAGGCCGCAGCCTGCAGAGAGCTACAACTCTCTCTCGTTTTCCAGCTTCTCTTGGAAGGGAGCTATAACCCCCTTAGCTCTTGCACTAGCCAAGATACTAGTACGTAGGTGCTGGCCTACAGAAGGCTACAACCTTCTCTTTCTTCCATGAACCACGTTTCATCAATTTTCAGACTGGATCCATGAATATCAAACAATCATCAAGAAATTCTTCATCAACCAAACTCCTTTTCACCAAGTAGATCTGAAATCAATTAGATACTTCTCTGCCAGCTGTACCTAAAACACAGTACTAGAAACCACACAACAGAACCTAGAACACAGCAGCAATAAGCAAAAACAGCTAGATCACAACTTAACGCATATACGCAATTTCAACAGTTTGCAACTTGCATGCATGCGCATCTGTGTATGGAACAACCTCCGTATACGCGCCTTTACTTCACCTAAACTGCGTGTATACGCGCCTTCGCTTCACTGAACCTGCATACAGATCTATAAAGGACAACACACTCTTCTAGACTAATTAACCCAGATTATCACACTTATAGATCAAACAAGCGCCACATCTAGCAGATCATAATCATACAAAGATACTGTCATTCAGGCTTAAAGATTATGACCCATGAATAGAACTTATCCTTCCTTTTGCGCTAAGGTTCCTCCTTCCTTCAGATCGAGATCTGCATCACCACCCAATATACCAGCTCTAGCACTTTATCAGATCTTCAATAATAATTCAGATGGTTATTTGTCACAAGATCTCCTTCCTCTTTTATAGCCTTAGGCCTTCCCCAATACCATGGTCCAAAACCATAACATTTCAATACCATGAACCCGAAACTAGGGATCAACACATCTGACGAGAGCCATGGTCCAAAACATAGGTTCAAGTTCCAAGAACTAACTGCCATGGACCAAAGGAATGATCCCCAACATATACACGCTTTTGTAAAGTATAACCCGCGTGTATACGCGCCTTCGTATAGATGAACCTGCGTATATGTATTTTTCTACTTTCTGAGTGCCTGAACTGAGATCTGATACCAAAGAAGGTTGCCATCAAGGACAACACCTGAGCCATAGCTCCAAACTTGAGCCATAATGCCAACAGCTGACCTAACAATAATAATATAAAGGCACAAAAATAACAATAGAGGGATTCTCTGGGGCACAATAATAATAATATGGGGAAAATAGGGGCACAATAATAATAATAAGGGATATAAAAACAATAGCAATGGGGGACTCACTAATATTATCCGGACCTAACATGGAGAGTTCTACAATAAGGGGTTTTAAGAGTTCTGTAAGAAGTGTGGTATAGCACGACAAAAGAATACTCCATACACACCTCAACAAAATGGAGTTGTAGAAAGAATGAACATGACGTTGATGGAAAAGGCAAGAGATATGCTCAGTGGTGTTGGGTTAGGACATGAATTCTGGGCAGAGGCGGTAAGACTGCATGTTACTTGGTTAATAGATCACTTTCAACAGTTTTGGAGGATAAGACTCCACATGAGTTATGTACTGGTAAGAAACCCTCTGTTTCATATCTAAGGGTATTTGGTTGTGATGCATATGTATATGTTCCAAAGGAGAAAAGAACCAAGTTGGATAGTAAATCTAAAAGGTTAATCTTTATTAGGTATAAGGATGGTTTAAAAGGTTATAAGGTTTGGAACGCAAAAACAAGGAAGTTTGTGTACAACCGAGATGTGGGGTTTAGTGAGGTGAAATATTTTATTAAACATGAAGTCCTACCAAACGAACGTGAGAAGATAGAGTTTGAGCTAAAGGAGGAGGAATCAGACTCTACATTAGAATAAGAATCAGAAGATGAAGAGCCAAAAACTCTGGTTGTGAGAAGATTGGTTTGAGAAAGAAGGAAGCCAGAAAGGTATAGTCCATCTGATTTCTGTTCAAGTTTTTATTTATTTATTACTGATGATGATCTTAGAACTATCAGGGAGGCAATAGATTCAGAGGATGGAAAAATTTGGAAAGAGGCCATGGTTGATGAAATGCTATCTTTGGACAAAAATGATGCTTGGGATCTAGTGGAGTTTCCGGATGGAAGGAAACCCATTGGAAGAAAATGGGTGTTTAAGAAGAAGGTGAATGCAGAAGGAAATATGGAGAAATACAAATCTTGGTTGGAAGAAAAATGTTATTCGTAGGTGCCGGGAATTGATTTTGGTGATATTTTGTCTCTTGTTTCCAAGGTAGCTTATATTAGATTACTTTTATCTGTTGTTGTTGCTTTTGATTTTGAGGTAAAACAAATGGATGTGAAAACATAATTTCTTCATTTGGATATGGAATAAGAGATCTACATGAAGAAACTTGAAGGCTTTGCGATGAAGGGAAAGAAAGAAATGGTATGTAGGTTAAAAAATTATTTGTATGGGTTAAAACAGTCACCAAGGATGTGGTATTAAAAATTTGATAAATTTATACATGGACTTGGCTTCATTAGAAGCAAAGTTGATCACTGTGTATATTTTAAATTAGTTGGTGACCATGTTATTTATATAGTCTTTTATGTGGATGATATGTTGTTGATTTGAAATGACAAAGAAATTATCCACGATTTGAAGACCTAATTGTCCTCTAAATTTGACATGAAGGACCTTGTCGCTACAAACTATATTTTGTCCATGAAAATTAAATGATATCGGGAAAAAAGTAAGCTCTGGTTAAACCAAAGGAAGTATTTCGAGACAATACTGCAAAGGCTTAATATGCAGGATAATAAACCAATGAGGTTTCCTATTCCTATAGGTGTAAATTTATCCGCTGAACAGTGTCACAAGACACAAGAAGAGGAAGAGGACATGTGCCATGTTCCATACACAAGTGCAGTTGGTAGCCTGATGTATGCAATGGTCTGTACTAGACCAACATTTCTAATGCAGTGGGAGCATTGAGTAGGTTTATGTCAAAACCAGGGAAGGAGCATTGGACAATAGTGAAGCCAATTTTCAGGTATTTGCATGGCACTAGTGATTATTGTTTGTGCTACCAAGGAAGACCAAGATTGGAAAGAATTTTGTACATCCGCGGTTTTGTTGATGAAGACTGGGCTAGATATCTATATCAGAGAATATCTACAAGTGGGTATTTGTTTAGCCTATTTGGAGGAGAACTCAGTTGGATGAGAAAAACAGAGTATGTAGTAGCTCTTTCAACTACAAAGGTTGAATACATGGTAGAGACTCACACAAGCAAGGAAGAAGTTTGGTTGTAGAGATTGTGTTCAAGTATGGGGTTTGTACCTCAAGCTATAAGGATAGACTGTGATAGCCAAATAGAAATTTTCTTGGCAAAGAACACTGATTATCATTCAAAGACAAAGCATATTGATGTTCAATATCACTTTGTGAGGGATATGGTTGAAGACAAAAAGGTGTTGCTGGTAAAAGTGGACACTTTGAAGAATGATGTAGATGCATTGACGAAGTCTGAGCACTGAGACTTTTTCTTGGTGTAGAGAAATAATGGGTATTGCAGGGCTAAACCAATGACTAAGATCTCTTGTGACCCCCTGTGTGGAAAAGAAAACAACAAGTGGGAGAATGTTGGGTGTATGTTATATTCTTCCCATGAATAGTTGTAGGCTTGTGGGGCGGGGGGGAATATCTCCCCTTGTTCATAGTGTCGGGTGTATCTAGGGAGAGGTAGGCCCCTTGCACGAGGTCCAAGGCAGGGCCCCAGAAATTGTTTTTTGGACCCTATATTAGGTGGGTGGACCTAGCTATGGTTTTTTGCATGGTTTTTGCACATGGTTTTGGGCATGATGGTTTTCTGCCCATGTTATTTTTTAGATCTGGTCAAGGGAACTATGGTTATGTTATAATCCAGGGTTACTGAATTAGGGTTTATGAATGCTTTGGCATGTATATATATGTACTGTAAGATTGAAAGGAACATAATGGAAAATCAATCCTGTACTCCGGTTTTGGGATCTAATGGAATATTTGTATATTTGTTTTATATTCTCATCATTTTTTATTTGTTTTTTTTAGAATTCATCTGCAGATAATTTTTGTACAGAGTTAAAACCTACATAATGGCATGCCCTTATCAGTTTGTCAAAAATTGAATGTCTAACCTAAGAAGACAGATGGTAAGATCACTCAAATGGATAGATCTCAAGTCCCTGTTGTAGGAGAATTAAAAAATGTGATAATTAGGTTGTCTTCTGATTCTAGGGTACATCAATGCATTGACATAGTGGTTGTTGACATTTTAGAGGCGTATGCATTTTTTCTTAGTATAGATTTTTCAACAAAGCTACAGGGGTACTTCGCGACTAACTGGTACGACTTATGGATACCTTATAAAGCTAAGAACAACCATATAAAAGTAAACAATGAGCCCTATATGAATCATACAATCACTGATCTGGAGGCTTTGAATGAGCCAATTAGTTACGCCCACGAAGATTTGGGAATGTGTTTTTTAGAAGCAAGTATTGGGTGCTACAAATATTTGCCATCACCTATCCCACATGACACCCAACTGGCACTCCTTCCTTTCCCTCTAGCTGATGCTAATGAACCCTGTACTATAGATGTAAATAATTGTAACATACATGTAACTAGAAATGATATTTAGAATTTATATTATGATGGGTCTAATACTTAGGATGGAGCTGGTGCCGGTTGTATCCTTATGGACCCCCAAAAAACAAATTTTTATTTCTTGTAGGTTATAGTTTCAGTGCACTAACAACACTGTAGAGTATGAGGCTTTGATCATTGGGGATCAAAAGGGCTATTGACCTAAAAGTTGAATGTTTGAAGGTGATCAAACATTCTGAAATCATCATGAGGCGGGTATGAAATACTATTAATTGTTTATCACCACATCTAAAAAATTATCAACATGAGTTAAAGTGCTCAATCTCTTGTTTTAAATGTTTTGGTATTAATTATGTTCCTAGGATTAATAATGTCTTCGTTGACACTTTATCTAATGTCGCAACTAGGTTTACACCATTAAGATATGGTTTTTCTATGGAGACTGTTTATAATCCTATTTTCCCAAATAATGTAACCAATCTACTCATTTTCAATGATGATCAACAAATACTCGATTTTATGGCTAACACTAAGGTGTTCAAGGATGTGATGATAGATGAGGAATATCATGACAGAGCCTTATAGGGAGAAGCAGATGAGTGCAAGGGAAACCCCATGCCCAAAGGTTTTGTTACACTGGAAAATTTACCCGATCTGCAAGACCATTTTCGAGGCCCCCTGAATACCAAGACACAAAGTTCCACACTCTCCAATGAACAAATCAATCTCAGAACCAAAGTTGACCACAATTTTATTAATTTGGGTGTTGGATATTCACCTAATTAGAGGAAATCATTTGTTAGCCTATTCATGTAGTATTTGGATGTGTTTTCTTAAACGTATGATGACCTAAAGATGTTCGACACCTGAATCATTCAACATGTTATACCTATAAAGGAAGGGGTCAAACCATTCCAGCAGAAACTAAGGAAAGTACACCCCATGCTAGAACCCCTTATCCAAAAGGAGTTGAGGAAGTTGTTGGATTCACACATCATTGTCAAAGTTAGGCATTCCACTTGGGTCTCAAATTTGGTTCCCGTGCAAAATAAGTTTGGTGAAATTTGGTTATGCGTTGACTTTCAGAATCTAAACTAGGCTTTACATAAATATAACTATTCAGTCCCCCCTATGGAAAAGATTCTTCAGAGAGTATCTATTTATGAAATTTTCTCCTTACTTGATGGTTTCTCTGGGTACAACCAAGTGCTAGTTACCGAACCAGATTGTTTAAACAAAACCTTCAGGATGACGTGGGGAACGTTTTTATTTTGGCGCATGCCCTTCAGCCTTACAATGTTGGAGAAACATTCTAGAGGGTGATTGACATTGATTTCAGAGGACTAATGGGTCAAATCATAGTGGTGTATGTAGATTATGTCACAATTTTTTTGAAGAAGAGATCAAATCACCTCCATTATCTGAACCAGAGATTTGAGTGTTGCTAAAAGTATGGGATCTCACTAAACCCCAAAAAAAAATATTCGTAATATCAAAAGGAAACCTCCTCAGGCATATCATAACAAATATGGAATTACTATCGAACCTGAATGCATAAAATCTATTGTGCAAATCCCGCTCCCTAGTAGCAAGAAAGGTATGCAATCTTTCTTGGGTAAAACCAACTTCCTTCTCAAATTTATTTCCTATTTTGCTCAAATCCTTAAGCCCTTACAAAATATGATAAATAAGGATATGGGATTGAAATAGAATCATGGTGAGAAGGAAGCATTTGACCATATCAATAAATCCATCGCAAAAGCCCCTTCTCTGTACATCTCAGACTTCAACAAAGATTTTATTTTGTACACTTTCACCTACAAATCATCCCTAGTTTTTGTGCTTACCTAGGAGGATGGTGACAATGATGAGAGAACCATATCCTTCATGAGAATAGGATTACAAGGTTCAGAGCTCAAATACCTAGACATGGATAAACATGCATATGTGGACTACAAAGTCGTTAAACATTTCTGACCCTACATCTTGGAGAACCATGTGACAGTGTTTGTTCCTAATCCTACTATTACGTCATTATTCATCCAACAAGAGTTGGGTGAACAAAGATCTAACTTGATGACTTGCCTCGAGGAATATGATTTGGATTCCAAGTTGTCTCACACATTTAAAGGGTACAAATTATGTAAATTGGCTACCAAATTTTCATATCAACAAAATAAAGAATTAGAAGGTTGGGACCACGAAACTAAGATGTATCGAAAAGACCTCACAATGGCACATGACCCTTCATCTTGGTATGACGATATGAAATAATATTTAGGACAAGGGAACTTACCTCCTACCTTGTCCGCAAAACAGAAAAGAGATGTGAGGCCTAAAGTTGCATCTTATTAGTTAATTCAAGGAATTCTATTTCGTAAACACCACAATGGCATATTATTCAAGTTCTTGGATTCCAATGAAGCCCAGCGGGTGTTAAAGGAGCTACATGATGGGCCAATAGGGGGACATTACATTGGCCATACCACAACCCATAAAATCATCAGGGTTGGTTTCAACTGGCCCACCCTGTTCAAAGACACTCATGCGTATGTTTGTAAATGCTCTATCTACCAAAATTGCACTGGAATAGAATCTCGGTCAGCCGCCCCACTCTAATTTATAATAGTGGAAGAACCGTTTCAATAGTGGGGATTCGATGTCATTGTCGAGATTGTGCCGAAATCATCAAAACAACACATGGACATTCTCACAGCTACCGACTATTTCACGAGGTGGGTGGAAGCCATGCTGTCGCAAAAAATTAACCATCAAGAGGTAATATCTTTTATTAATCAGCACATTGTGACCAGGTTTGGCCTTCCAACCTCCCTTGTTTTTTATAATTCTACTTATTTCTCATCATTAATGTGATACAATTTTTCTTTGGAAAATGGTATTGTTTTGAAATATCCAACTAACTATTATCCCCATGGAAATGGCTTAACAGAGTCCACCATTAAAAACCTACTCACCATTATCAAGAAAACTTTGTTTTCACACCAAAGAAACTGGCACAATGCCTTAAACAATTCCCTATGGGTTGACTGTGTCACCCCAAAACCATCTCTTGGAACCTCCCCTTATTTTCTAATCTATCTACCCTCTCTCTAGCTGTTGCATGAATCGCGAGGCACACCTTGTCCTACCATGCAAAACCAAATTGAAACTCTCCTCAAACTAGATGAAGAAATATAGAAGGCTAGGGAGAAGTTTTCCATGTACCAAATCCGAATCAAGAGGTGGTTCAATAAGAAATCTGCAGGGAATAATGATTTCAACGTGGGTGACCTAGTTCTTAAATGGAATAAAGCCCATGAGGACAAAGGCAAACACACGAAATTCCAAGCCTTGTGGATTGGACCCTTCCAAGTTAAGGAGAAAATTGGCCAACGTACCTACCATTTACAAACCTTAGAATGGAGCATTAAATTATATTTCACCTAGCAGCTCTTGTAGTTGCTCCCTATCCCTGTAATATAGTTTTCTTGTCTATTTTATCTTTTTGCGTTCTTTCTTAGCCTTAGCCTCATTTTTTTATTTGCGCTTAGTCTTGTTTTATTTCATCATATCGTAGGTTACTAATAAATATCCTACCCTAAATAAAGAATTTTGGAATATCGACCAAGTCAGACAACTTAAGTTTGGGGTAGCCTCTACGTTAATGGTTGAGTTGTGCTCTTATCTGTCCCCACACTTGATTATTTCTAAAGTCACCACCAGGGTGAGGTGTGAATATATATCTTAGTGGGGAACTCTAGTTATCCATGGTAACTTATATTTCAATAGTAAGACCCCTCTTTTGACTTTTAAATACAACTTGAATGAATCGGTTCATCCTTATGACTTAAAAAGGGGAAAGAAAACCTTAGTGAGCGACATATATTTCAGGAAGACAATGAAGTTTTTGAAAAACAAAAAAACCTCTCTTGCAAATAAAATAAGTCGAGATCCCTCATTTGCCCTGTAAAATAAATGCATGATAAATAATTTTCGATAAGAAGACAAATAAAATTTAAATAAGGGGTCAAGGATGGAGAAAATATTCCAATGTAGAGAGGTGGTGCAACAACTCCACCAGGGTACTATCTGGGCTCGCTGGTAGTGGAGCAATATTTTTGATTTATAGGAAGTGACTCCATTGGGGTACTATTTAGGCTCAACGAAGAAACATAAGAGAAATACAAACATACTACCAAAAACCTTTACATCTCATATCATCATGTGTACCCCTATTTTGAGTCGTCGGGAACATTTTTGGTCTGTATGGTTAACAAGCCAAGTCAAAGTAGTAGGTAAATTCTGATCAATAATAAGGGTAACCTAGAGGTGTCCATTGGACCATAATATTGGAACGACACACTCAAAAGGGTCCACTACATATCAAATCAAGGGAAAGCAGAGATATTGACGTTCTACTAGCGAATCGCTAATTGTTGTAGCACCGCAACAACCCCTCAAAATTTCTGTCGTTTCAAAATTTTGGGACCCCTGCACCAATTTTATAGCTTTATCTTACCTCTAAAATTCGCCTTGACATCTTCGAAGTAAGGCAAGTCTTCTTGGTCCCCTCAAATTCCAACTCTATAGGACATAAGTTTCATCTTCTGCCTAAGTCTCAGGTCACACAAAATGAGATTTCATGTAGTTGAAAACAACGACCTGCAACCTTCCTTTTCAAAATTTTGTCTTTAACCAAGTGAAGTCGAAATGTCACAATTTAGTTTGATACCTAACTTAAAATTTTGTGACCTTCATTGCCTTGTGACCATGCAACTATGCATCTAGGTCACCAAGTTGAAACGTGGTCTCTTCCTCAGCCTCAAAACTCGCGACCCCTATTCCCATGCGACTATGTGACCTTGTCCTGAGAGGTCACTAGGTCGCTAAGTCATAAGTGACAACAATAGATGCCTTGCGACCTATGTGACTCAGTGAACCCTTGGACCTTGCACATGCGACCCTTTTTATTTAAATCACTCACCCCACTAGTTCATTTGATTATTTCACTGGAGCTCTCAAGAGGCAAAAAGGTTGTGCGACTAAGAGAGGCACATGACTCCCTCTAGGTAGGTGACCCTTACTCTCCCCTGTGATCATTATTATTTTTCATTTTTACTCCTCTTCCTTCTAATCCTGCACCTTCCCTGATGGTGGTGATTTTATCCACCCTTCCAAAGTCTCCCTAAACTTATTCTTGCCCTTGCAACACTCCATTTTAGCACCCGCCCATCTTGCTCCCTCTTTTCTCAGGTAACGAGTCCCATGTCTGACCCATTCATTTTTTACCTCTCAGTAACTTAGGTTTTGGATCCAGTAAAGCCCCAAGTTCGCATTTCGAGATTCATCTCCTTTGCCAAAGTACCCTGAATAATAGGTCATACGAAAAAAGGACATGATAGGTGTTGGGAGCGGGATCCCCCAAGGGCAGTTTTGGGGCTAAGATCCGATGTTTTTGTAATATTATTGTAAAGACTCCGCATTTTGTGGTCACAAAGTGTGAAGGTATTATATGTCATGAAGGGTAGTTTTCCCTTAGTTTTGTAAAGTAAAGTCGGTTGTAAGAGATCTACCCATGGTCCGCGGACCATGGGATTGTATAAAAAAAGCTAAGCTTTAAGTAGTTAGTAGCATAGGATGACGAAGAGAGTCATATATTTAGAGAAAGAAGTCTAAGTCTTGGGTTGTAGCATAGGTAGAGGCTCTGCAGCTGAGTGTGTAGAGGCTTAGGGTAGAAGTCTGCAGTTGAGTGCGCAGACCCCTGCAGCTATGTGCAACATGAACAAAGTCTGTAATACTTGGAAGATATTAATAAAATGAGTTATTCTGAAAATTCTATGTATTTGTTATGTTGATGGTTTGGATATTTTGTGTATGAATTTCCTTTATTATGCTTATATGATACATGAACGAATACAATTACATTGAATAATTGAACGCAATCATGAATATATTCTTACACAGTGATACCTTTAAGTATTTGACAAGATAAGTAAATCACTTAGAATAATTGAGGACTCTACATGACACGCTTCCATAGCAGCACGAAAGTACATGAGCCCCAGGTCAGGGATGCGTGAAGGTTGATTGTATACTTTCACGAAGGTATTGAAAGATGGAACACAGGGTTTGTCTTCCAAGCCCTAGATGAAGGCAAGGATAGAAGAGATCAAACAACATCAAAATCATCTCAAGGGTGTAGAAACTTGGTTACAGCATCCCCCCATACTACTTTGGGTGAGACTTTGGTTCACGCTTCACGGGTTGATGCCGAAAGGGCCAGTAATGTAGGGATTTGTTTGACTAAAGAAAGTTGAACCTAGGTCAGACCCCATCAAGCCAACAAATGGTTCCGTTGTCGGGACCAGAATCTGCATAAGAGATGTGTGATGTCGTATCACTGGAATCCAACTAAGAAAGATATTGGAGACTAGTTGGATAAAAAGATCCATGAATTCACGACACAGGAGAACACGAACCCGTGACTATCAAAGGAACAGTGGTTGGACCAATACCTATATACAGAGATCCATGAATCTTTTTCTGCTCTTTCCCTATTGAGATGTATGAGTGGATCATGAAGCTAGCAGATAGCCAAGGAAGATGGAAACTTGACGGTCCTATTGTGTGGACCCTAGAACTAGTGTGAAGGTTGGAAGCATTGGAGGATAAGATCGCGCGCGCTATTGATCATTGGCTCAATCGTGTCATAAGAGGATTTGTGACTGAATTCGCAGTCGACACCTTAGCCAACTATAGCGAGGTGGAGTGACGTTTTTTCAAAGGACCACGAGGTAAGTACGTAAAATCTTTGAATACTTGGATTAAAATGTTGTTGTGCGAAAAATAGGTTATGCAGCTACCTTGATGTTCAGGGCTATGGGAAGCGGAAAAACTTACAAGAATGAAGGAAAAAAGGGCCTGGAGTATATCCCCTTTATTTCACATCCACGAAGGGACGAAGAAGGGGTAGAAAAGGTTTCTCTGCAAAGTGCTATTCAGTTAATAAGACAAGGATTCCCGCGAATTCCACCTCCACCCACACCACCTCCGACTTCACCACCATCGCCTCCAACGTCACCCGTACCACCTCCACCTCCACTGCGGTTCAGTATGGCAAATATAGTGAAGTTACCTTTGTTCAAAGGCTTAGGAAATGAGGACTCAGACCAATTTGGTTCGTTGTAAAGGTTGTATGGGAAGCTCAAGGTGTTACAGATGATCATATAAAGAAGGCGACACTAGTTAGTGCTCCGCAAGATTGCGCACTAACCTGGTATATTAAGTACTCTAATGATAACTTGAATACTGGAGTAATAGACATTCAAGTAGCACTAAATAAAGAATTTAGTAGGCCTAAATCTGAGGTGCAGTCGATTGTGGGATTCAAAGAGATCACGATGCAACTAGGTGAGATGTCTTGGGAACTAGATCAAAGGCTGAAATGTAAAATACGCGAATCCAACATGAATTTGACAAATGGACAATATCGTGAGTGGTTTTTGGCTTCACTACTACCACACTTAAGGAGTGCATTGTCGCAACATAAGATAACAACTCAGGCAGAAGCCTTGGAGATTGCCATGAGACTACATGAGACTCTGATGCAAGATCCTAATCTAGGAGTTCAACAGATCCATGCACAACTGAAGAATCTGTGCCTTGAGATGCAAAGTCTAAAACAGGACAGGATGGTTCGGCTAGAGGTACGCGAGGAGGTATGGTGCTTGAAATGCAAGAGTCAGGGTCATGAAAAAGACCATTGCTTGATCTTTGAAAATTACCTTGCAAGAGGGGGACTGATGCCCTTAAGGCCAGAAGCTCAAGTAGGACCTAGTGCAGGGACTACATTATGGTGCACTATTTGTTAGGTAGCCAAAAAACATGCCACAGATAATTGTCACTTGCTACAGAAGTATGTACAAGCATCGCGACAACTATTCTGCAACTTTTGTAGGTCAATGGGACATGAAGAGCGTACTTGCAAGAGCTATAAATTGATGATGGATAGAACTCACTCCTACAATATTCAGGTTAAAATGCATCCCCTTGACCAAAATGCGGGGATGGCGTGGACAAGATTTCAGGGGCGCAGATGAGGCCAAGGTGGAGGAGGACCTGGTAGAGGTCGAGGATAGTTGATTTGCTACAATTGCGAAGGACCAGGACACTATGACCGTGATTGCACTAATCCAACGCTTCTGTCGTGCAAGTATTTCACGTTGTTTGATCATGAAATAGAAGATTGTCCTATGCTAATAGCTAGGATACGTGACAAAGGGACACTAGCCCCTCCACCGACTTAAAACCCGTATATGATGAGATATGAGCCGCACGAGGAATATCCAACCATAAATATAGTACTCAAAAGTGGAATCACGGCGAGATATGACAAGGGGAAATAGCCAGAAGGCAGTACATGGGTTCGCAAAGCCTCAGTGAAAGAGGCTGAGTTCAATTTGGACTGCGCTCGTGAAGCCTTCATGGAAGCTAAGAAGAGCTTCATTGAGACCTCCACCTCAGGAAGCAAAGATAAGCTTGAGCCGGAGATGGATCCCTCTATGGTCACAACTTTCTTAGAGATCTATATGAACTTACTACGCGACAGTAAGGCTGTGAAAGGGTTACAAGAACTCATTAGTAGATGTGTTGGAACCGCACCAGGTGACCCACTCATAGTACGAAAGATTGGCAAGCATAAAACAAGGACGGGACGAGAGATGAGATTGACGGCACATATATGAGAATATGAAATGGATCGTGTCATTTTGGACCTGGGATCAAGTGCAAATGTCCTACCAAAGCATACTTGGGAGAGAATGGGAGACCTGTTCCACAATGGTCTCCGATTCAGCTAAGGATGGTGAATCAACAAAAAATCATTCCCATGGGGCTGCTATAGGGGGTGGTCGTGGATATTGAGGGAGCAAGCATGTTGGTGGATTTTGAAGTAATAGAGATAGTGGATGACAAAAATCCCTACTCTGTGCTCCTGGGAATTGACTGGGCTACTGATATGAATGGGGTAATCAATCTGAAGAAGTAAAAGATGATCTTTGAGAAGAAATCGTTGTGCGTAATAATACCCCTCGATCCTACTGAGGGATCGCGTTATACTGAACCAGTCCGCGATTATGAAAGTGATGATGATCTGGACTATACTTATGAGATAACAACACGAGACCAAGACTAGGTGAATCCCACCGTGCATGGACGGATTACGTGGGATCGCTAGAGTTCCTGTACTTCAGACTCCGGCCAAGAAATATAATGCTGGTAGAATCGATTACATGAAGTAACTACATTGAATTGCAACATGATGACCCAGTCGCTACGCTATGTGTCATCAGAGGTAAGAAATTTTCCTACTTATGATGGTCTAAATGAGGTAGATATCTTTTTGGATGCATTTGAAAGGGAGGTACCAGAAAAGCAACGCTTCCAGGCCTTGGGCTGGGCACTGCGTGCTATGCCTGCAAGATGGTGGGGTAGGCACAAGGGAAGCTTTGATGATTGGCACAAATGTAGGAGGATGATGAGAACACGATTTGGGAAGCCTAAGATGTGATTGATAGATAAGTATGATGGGTAGAATGATCCACGCACATCTAGCGAAATGGACGTAGAGCTATGTAGAAAAGTCCCAACCTAAGTGGTTGCACCTACTCTGTCATACCTTGGTTGTTATCCCAATGAATTGGTATATAAAAAAAAAGCCCCGCCATGGGATAGGCGAATGGGATATCCTGCGCGAAGGATACATGATGACATTCAGTTTTGAGGAGGGGTTTGATAGTATTGATGAAGCACTATAAGAAGTGAAAGCATCCATATTTAAGATACCATAGGATACTTTAGACCTAATTAAGCCTAAATGGGCTACTCAACTGAGTCACGCGCTCGAATGTTATAATGTAACTGCTGAAGATGAGGATGAGGATCCACGGAATATTAACATTCCAGAAATGGAAGATCACCACAAGGTTTAAGGACCACATATTGAGAACCGTGATATAATCATGCCGATGAAAACAAAAAAAGTGAACATTGGTATGGAGGCAGAACCCAAATTCGCAAAGACTGGAGACTACTAATATGATGTGACGATGGATAAGGTTACTGAATTTGTCCATGAATACTAGGACTTATTCCCTACCAATTTTATGGATTTGAAAGGAATAATCTGAAATCTAGGAGTGATGAAGATCACGTTAAAACCCAACGCGAAGCCAGTTAACTAGAGGCCTTACCGCCTCAATCCGAAATACAAGGAAAAGGTCTGCTTAGAACTAGAAAAGATGCTAGCGGTAGGCATCATTGAGCCTGTGGAAGAATCCTATTGGGTAAGCCCAATGGTGGTGCAAGAGAAGAAGCAGAAAGATGAGATAAGGATATGCGTGGATCTCTGAAAACTTAATGATGCTTGTGTGCATGATCCTTTCCCGACTCCGTTCACGGATGAAGTGTTGGACAATGTAGGTGGCCTGGAAGCATATTCCTTTACTAATGGGTTCTATGGGTACCACCAAATCAAAATCATGTCGGAGGATAGGAGCAAGAAAACATTCGCAACTAAGTGGGGTTGTTTTCAATACACTGTAATGTCGTTTGGATTAAAGAATGTGCCTGCAATATTTTCGAGCGTGGTTGTTGCGGCATTCAATGAATTTATTCATAAGTTCCTGGAAATATATTTTGATGATTGGACTGTATTTGGGTTAATTAAGTGCCATGTAGCAATCTTGCGTTTGATGTTGGATACCTGTCCAAGATACCAGATCACACTCAATCTCAATAAGTGTCTGTTTTGCATTCCTTTTGGGAACCTAATGGGGCATGTGGTTTGTAGACAAGGACTGATGGTAGACCTCGCGAACATCATGGTGATATTGAACTTGAAGCATCGAGGAGTGTGAAACAGTTGCGTGCTACTTTGGGACATATGGGATATTACAGAAAGTTTATCAAAAGCTATGCCCAGATCACCACGCTGATGGAATTTTTTTTGAAGAAGGTTGTCATGTTCTGCTGGAATGATGACTGTAAGAAAAGCTGGATATATTGAAAGAAAAGATAGTTACCACACCGATTCTAGTCTTCCTGGACTGGAAGAAAGAGTTTCATGTACATGTCGATGCATCATGTATAGCATTGGGGGTAGTACTAACACAGGATGGCGGAGAAGGCTTGGACCATCCTATCGCGTTCACAAGTCACAGATTATCCAAAGCAGAGAAGAACTATTCTACCACTGAACGCGAGGGGCTAGCTATGGTGTATGCGCTCCAAAAGTACTGACACTACTTGTTAGGAGGCCATTTTAAGATGTATACGGATCACTCCGCACTGAAGTACCTGGTCAATAAGCCTGTGTTGGGGTGGTGAATCTGAAAATGGCTCTTATTGTTCGAGGAATACGATTTTGAAGTTGTTGTGAAGCTTGGACGATTGAATGCGAGACTAGACCATCTGTCGCGCATCGAAATAGGGGAGGAACCTACTAATTTGGAAGAAGGATTGCCTCACGTGCAACTATTTGCAGTGTGTGTCACGGATGGTCATTTTGATGATATAATACACTTCCTAACAATAGGAACTTGTTATGGTAAAACACAACCCCCCCATATTTTTTATTTTATGTACTCAAATAATGGGGACCCTTTCTATAAATTTTTGGCTAAAAATATTTTTTTATTTTCATTTAAGATTGTCTTACAATTTTGTCATTTTTTTATTTTCATTGGATTTATGTTTTGATTGTTTCATTGAATCCGAATTTTCACAAGCTTTCCATCAATACTTGTTTTGACTCATTTGGTCAACCGGGTTGTAAATGGCACTCCGTTGAAGTTTGATCATTTTCTCGCGTGGAATAAAAATGTAAATAACTGTGTAATATTTCAATTTTCGTAGCTAATTAAGATTAATAATCATTCATTGAAAATATTGGCTTTTAGTTAACTTTTATTAATTTTTCATTTTTCGCCAACTGTCCTACAAAATGACCCAACTAAATCATACAACAGATGAAATTATGTTTCGGGATCTTCGTAATTTAATCCAATTTATTATTTTAAAACAAATTACCAAAGACCGAATTCTCAAAAATGCAAAATAACTATAGTTCAATTTATAGGATTAATAATTCATGTTAACCACACTCATCTTCATCTTCATTAATTTAATAGCCCTTAAAACCTAAATCACAAAAAATTTATAATCAAAAACATTTCTCACAAAAACACATATCTCATATCACAAACAAAATTCCTCACAAAAAGATTTTCTCGAAAACAACTTTCTCGCAAAAGACTATCTCAAAAACTTAAACTTTAAGCATGAACATTCAAAAATGCCATGTGCGAAAAGCAGATGCGATAAATCTTTGAAATCATATTCTCATTACGATTCCTTTATTTCACTTTCATTTGTTTTGAATTCATTTTAGTAAATGGGTAATGTACTTTATTTCACTTTCATTTGTTTTGAATTCATTTTAGTAAATGGGTAATGTAGTATGACTAGTATTAAAACATTTTAAATATAATTAATTAAATTAATTAATATATTAATATATTTTTGATTCAGACATCGGAGATTCCACAGTAATAAGATTTTTCTTGCCAAACGTTTCGAATCCCAACTGGGATCCATCATCAGGGCAGATTCCAGTTGGGATTCGAAACGTTGGCAGAAAAATCTTATTACTGTGGAATCTCCGATGTCTGAATCAAAAATATATACCACAGAAAGTCTCAAATCCAGATATAATATATTTAATTTAATTTAATTAAAATTAATTGTTAATTAAATTAATATTAATTATTAATTAGGTTTATAAATAATTAATTTGTTTTATAGTTAGATTAGAATTAATTTTTACATATTAAAATTATATTTAGGATTATATTTTTAATAAAAAAATCTGATTTTTTAGCCCAGCGACTGAAATTCCAGAATTCTGGTAGTTTTGACTTATTAACTTTGGAGACTCGTAGATTAAGTTTTACTTGGACAAATGAGGCCCACGACGGCTCATTGGAAAGATAAAATCAAGGAGAATATTTCTGAGAGGTTTAATTAACAGATTTGATCATTTATTGGGTCTAAAAATAGGTAGAAGATCAAACTCCAATGTTTTAAACAAAATCAATTTTCTGAGTTTTATTCTCTGCATTTTCATTTGTCCAAGCCTCTTCTGAATGCAAATTAATGCATCAATGACATCCTTGGCCAATTAAATCATCACAGACATTAATAGAAAGCTTAGATTTACTTTTCAATTATTTATTTAATTGAATTTGATTAGATTTGTTTTAATTCTAGATTTGACATTTTGATTTTATTTTTACGTTTTGATTTTGTTTTGATTTGTTTTTGCAGGAAAATGGTTGTAAAGATGAGGACAACAAGATCTCAATCAATGAGAATGCTCCAACAACTAAAGAATGAAAATTTCAACATATGAAAATTGATTGAGAAAATCTCTTCTTTAACAAACTTTCTTGTTAAGAATTCCTTTGCAAATATTATAAATAGTAGATTGCAAAATGTAATAAGGGCTTCTCTCCTCTACAATTTTGGAATTCTAAAAACACTTTTGTAATAGGGATTTAGAGTTGTAGGTGGGAGTAGAAGAATCTCGGATCTTGAGATTATGGAGGTTTTTCTTTTACATTCTGAGTTATGTATAATGAACAGAGTTTGCATTATTGTAGCTCTGGTTTTGAAAGTAGAAGCTCAGGCAGTGTAAAACACTGTTGGAGACCGGAGCTAGAGAATGGATTCAATAAAATTGGTATTTCGAATACTATTATTTTAAATACTTGTTTCATTTTATGATGACAAGAATGTGTCAATTTACTTACATGTTTGTGCACTTTTGTCGATATGGGTAATTTGTCTCAATTTTATGTTATTATGCATCTCTACTCTTATGGATTAAATTCTGATTTCTGAGTGACTATTTACTCAAAATATGTCTTATAAAACTGATTTATTGAATAGTGATATGTTGTGAACTTCTTTCGCATATTATTATTTAATTATTCAAGTTACTGATTAAATTATCAATATCATTTTGCGAACTTCTTCCTCAGTATTGTTAATTGATTATTTTAGTTAAGAGGTCTCAATAGGATGTGTTTTGGTATTCATAAATTCAGTTAATTGAACTACTTCATTAGCTTGATATTCATTAAAATTCAGACATATTTAAATCTCAATACTTTAAATCTCCTGCTCTTAATTGGGTTTGATCTATATCTATCTAATTGAGATAGGATTAAGATAGTTCCTTTTGCTTGTATCTTAGAATAAGTTTGCATTTAAATTAATTTCTACATTATTTTAAGTCCTCTTCCCAAAAAGACAAACTTTAGTAGTGGCTTGTCTGAGCCTCAAATCAACTTAAGGATCAATTTCTTGCCCGATCAACAAGAGGGTTGATCTGATGTCTTTTCTCCATTGGTAAATGAAAGTCATATTTTAAAGCCATTGGAGATTGAGAGAAGGTAACTGAACCTAGCTGAACCAGTCAGAACCACCATTTCAAACGAAAAAGGAGATGCTTTAAGGTCTAGACCGGGTGGTCATCCCCCATGTTGTTGCAACGGTTTTCGAGACTTTAACATTTTGGTGCTAGAAGGAGGGCCTGAAACTTGTTTTCTAAGTGGAGTCTTTGTAGTCTAACATCTTATTATTTATCACAATGACTCCTATTAAACTTCCAATTTGGAGTCGTATCCATGGACGTACTTCTTCCAATATTCCACTCGAAGTGGTAAGACTCTTGCCTCAGGTAAAGTTTAATGGTAAGAGAATTCTTCTATTTTTAATCATGTCTTTCAATTCATTCAAAAATTTTCTAATTCTACTTTTCAAGGAATTAGTGAAAGCATTTTATGCAGAATTTTTAGTCTCACATTCCTCGCAAAAGCCAGAAACTGGTGTTGAACTCTTCCAGTTGCCTTAATTCACAGTTGGGACCAATTTGTTACAATTTTCATTTGTAAATTTGATGGCTATGATTATGAACAAGTATGTGATGAAATTGAATATCTACGAAAGTTTGAAAATGAGTCTATTATTGATTTTAATATTCGATTTTGTTTGAATTGTTTAAAATTTAAAGTCGAAAATAAACCTTAGGAAGAAGAACCATTAGATTGGTTTGAACATATTTGTTCTCTTCCTCCCATTCATAACCCATATGAAATTAGTTCAAGATTTGTTCCATCCTCTTCCAACATAAATGAGAATTCCAATATGGATGTGCAAATAAATTATGATTAAGTGGTCTCACAAAGCTTGGAAAATATTTCTATCCAAATGCAAGAAGACAACAACAACAATTTTGGAGAAAGAGCTACCTTGAAATCTGAAAATTACTCTGCATTGAATTCAGAAAATCAGATCACAAATCGACAAGTACAAAAAACAATCAAAGTAACCAATAAATCACAAACTGTTGTACAAATTTTTGAATTCTTTTATGATGAGAAAATGCCAAAATCAGAGCAGCAAAGAAACCTTCTTCAGGAAAGCATGAGTACACAAAGGAATGATCTAGAATCCGAAATTTATAGTGAACAGAATGCACAAGAGTTCTCAAACAAAGAAACTTTTAAGTTCATTATTTATGATTCTCATTTTTCCCTTTATCCTGATATTTTTACGGATGATAATTTTTCCCCTCTTAGTATTAATGATATTTCAAAAAATATAGAATTTGATCTAAATGAAATGCCAATTAGTTTTTATCAAGATAGAGAACAATAATCGATCATTCTTTTGGTATTAATAAACATGTAATTTATATTCCTTCTTGTTCCTATACATTGGATGGGATCGAAGGGAATTCTAATAAATATCGTGAAGTCATTTATGATAATCACTCTGACAATGAAGATGTTGATTTGTATTATTCTCAAGTCAATCCTCATGAGAAAATTCAAAACACATATGAAGATGAGGAACGCTTTAATTTAGAAATTATTCCAACTAATCCTCATTCTCAAGCAACAAATTATTTTAATGATTTCGACATCCAAGAAATCATTCCAATTTATAATTCATATCATGATCAAGCTCTCATTCCTATTCATGGTCATAATTCTCTTTCTAATTCACAAGTTGGAATTGACAATCATTCAAATCCCATTATTCTGGCCAATCCTTGTGAAAAAAAAATTATTTCAAAACAATCCCAATTGTGTTGTAACATTAGTTGTACCATTAGTGATTTTATTTTATTTTTGTTTCCTCACTTATTTTGTTTAAAATCAGATTTAACTTTTTATTTTATTTTTCAAATTTTTGATATTTTACGCTGGCATATTGAACATTGCACTATCAAACACTCAATTGATTCCTTATTGGGAAATTTAAGTTTCATATTATAATCATGA
The DNA here is from genome assembly GCA_000404065.3 of Pinus taeda. NCBI lineage: Eukaryota > Viridiplantae > Streptophyta > Pinopsida > Pinales > Pinaceae > Pinus > Pinus taeda. The sequence continues at coordinate 25,206 of APFE030271091.1, read as the reverse complement.
ACATCAAAATTTATCAATATTCCAATTTCAATTGATGCTAATTTTTTCTCAAAAGTTCCTATCTTCTCAAAGGCAGCATCAACAAGAGAGTGTATTTTCACAATCTCACCAGCCATCTAATTTAATTAATAATCTTCCATTGTATCTAATAGATTTCCATCCATTTTTCATTAAGTCATTTGAAAAATATTTGGAAAGGGTTTCTTCATGGAAGATTATTGATATTTTAACAAGTACACATAACATTAACAATTTTTTCAGGTCTGTGAATAAAGTTCATATCCACAATCTGGCCTATTATCTTCTCTTTTTAATCTCTTCCAATCATCAATGGAAATCCATTCAGATTTCTATGATCCAATTGAAATCCAATTGGAAAGTGCATTTCAAAAGAAGGAGATTTTAAATAAGTTGCTAACAATAACTATACACTCTGCTTTCATATTTAGCTTTCTTACTTTAATTAGAGTTGTATTTCTATTACTAATGTTTGAACTATACATATATGCAGGAATTAAAATGAGAGAGTGGTTACATTGGAAATATGACTATACCTAGTCATTTTCATGTATATAGTTAGGATAGGAGTAGAATTAATGTAGTTAGTTTGCTTATATAGTTAATTTATTTTTAACAATTTTGCAGATAAAAATAAAGCAAGCAATCAACCCTTCTCATATCATATACATGTTCTGAGAAATATTTTTCTCTCATCGGAAACTTTTTGATTTTTTCTTCCCATCTTTAAATCAAAAATTTCTTGCAGCAATACTTCTACCCATGACTACATCTCTTCCTATTTCGAATAATGTCTTCACTAAATTTAATTGAGAATGCACTAGGCACACATCACCTCAAATCCACTTTTCTCTATTTCGACATTTCCTTCTAAGATTTTCTTCTTAGATTGTTATGTTGAAAATTTCAATGATGCAAAAGCTTCCTGATATCATTGTCCTGTAAAATATATGGCTGTTTAAGCTCGCAAGCTTAATTCCAATCCGATTATTATTAATCAGTCTTACTTTTCGCTGTAAACACATGAAGTTCATATTATCTTCCTCATAATTTGTTAAAATGACCTTAAGGGCGTTCATTTTGCTGTGTGTACACATTTAAATCTGTGTTAATATTCTTTCATAATCAGTGGCTTTATTCTATTCTGATCTTTAATTTATTATTTGATGCTATAATATGCACCATACTTATTTACTAAAGACATTACTGAACAACCACCTTAACAATATAGACTTCAATTAAGTTAATTCAGAATGAGAAAATGTAATAATTACTATTGCAATTCAAAGGGGAAGATATTTTTATTTACATTTATGGTGAATTCTATGAATTTCAAATTTCCTGAACATGAATAACTGATTTTCTTTAATCTGATTGCACACTCTAGTTTAGAATAAATAATGATATGATTTTGAACAAAATCCGAATTTTGATAAATCCATGGAAGAAATTGAAGATTCATGAGATAAAATTTACAGACAATTTTCTTCTAGGTACGCATTCATCAGTTCATTTTCATCTATTGTTGGTTTTTCCTTTTCCTTAGTTTATTTCTCATTCTTGTTCCGTTTCATTTGCATGTCTTCGTTCATTTTCGAAACTTGAAGTAAGTAGAAAACTCATTTCAAATTCACAAAAGGTTTAGGGAAATTTTATTTGTTGTTCATTAGAATTTGAGCATTCTTTAATTTTTCTTTCATTCATTAGAAAACTCAATAGGTATCTAAAACATTATTGCAAAATTCATGTTAGAATATTTCAACTTGACTTTCATATCACTGATACTACAATGAATATACATTTGTGATATTTCCTTCCTGCTCATATTTGTCAATTCTTTCCTTTCAATATTACACCATCCATATCACAACCATGTGTATCGCAATATTCCATCAGAAGCAACTTTTAGCATTTATTGATAAAAAAATTGCTGATACAAGACCTTTCATGTTCTTTTACACTCATTCTCTCACAAAATTCCACAATTATCATATCACATTTCACATTTCGCATATCCAATAGTTGACTTTGTCAATATTGCTATGTTCACACAATTCTAGACCCGATATAAAATTTAATTCAAGTTCATTAAAAATATCGTGTCCATTCAATCGCAATAATGGTAGGGGCATAGGTTTAAAATTCTCAATGTTCCAGATCTGATACAATATTAAATTCACATAATAAATTTATCGGGTCCATTCTTCATCGCACATAGGCGTATCAATAATGTTACATTATGTACTTAAATTTGCCAATCACCAATTTCTTTTGAGATCCAAAGTTGGCCCCACCAATTTTCCACGTCATCCATCGCATCCCCGCAGTCGCTAAATAATATCGATATTTCCAACATGACTATTTCTCAATGGCCCAATATTCTCATATCACAATTTTGAATCTGCGATGTGCGATGTGCGATGTGACTATTCCCCGATCCCCAATATAACAATTCTTTGATATTGCCATCGCCCCATCGCATCACATTTTTTCACATAGCATATGTCCATATTTTCCACTGTAACAAATATATCGCATCGCAAAACTAAAATGAAGCCTTATCTTAAGATTTTATGATGCGATAGACTCTGATACATGCCCCTTTGCCATTAATATTCAATCGTTATATCCCATATCGACAAAGGTACAAATCGTGGATTGAAATTTAAGTATGGTGAAGAAACTTGCGATGCGAAACATCCACTGAGGCATTGTGTTGTATAAAATATTTTAAGGCAATCTTGGGTAGTCACTATGGTATTAAAGAAATTGATAGGAAATTTGCAACAAAGTTAGATCATTTCGACTTCTCTTATATTTCAGATTTAGATATACCACTCCATATTTAATATGAAAATTAAGACCTTTCCATCTATACATATAAATTTCATTATCTTAGATTTGGTCTTAATTCTGGACAATTTATGGAAATGGAGTTGATATGAAACTTATAATATTATGAAAACATTCATCATTGCAAGAAGTATAATTTCATTCTCATTTCTGATGGATTTGTTTTACTTTCGATTCCTTGAACACAAAGCATTGTCTCCTTATAGTTTACTGAATGCTTTGGTTTAAATAAAACAAATAATGATTTTGGGTTATAAGATGATCGTTAGTTCAACTTCTTCATGCTTTTTATTTTAATTAAAAAAAGAAATTAGCTAGCATTGGGAAAGATGATACCTCACAGGTAAGATTAAATGCAATTCTCCAATTGTAAGTTTCATATACCCACTTTCATTTATTTCCATTACATTACTCTAGTTTCATTTTTGTTTTTAAATTCTGCTAATATAAAATTTGTTTTGCAACGCTTCATAAAATCTTTCAATCCTCCACCATATCAGATTTTGAAGCCCTATACTCTTTTACTAGTTTACTTTCAAGAAGCAACGATAATCTTCGTCAAAACAGCTACACTAGGAAGTTTCTGAACCTTTAAGTTTGTTTCTTTGAGCATTCCTTTTATTAGAAAATGATTAAGATGACGCTTTGAAACAAGAAGCTTGACACCAGACATAAATTTTTTCATTGTGGCTGAATTTTATCATCACTTCTATCTAAAGCTTAAAATACTTATAACCCTGCAAGGTAAAATTTATCTAAATCTCGACATAAGAAGGAATGGTTACATGATTATTTTCTTTTACTTCATTTTGTTGAGACATTGGTATAAACATTCTTGTTGGAGTTTATATTTAAAAAAAAAAATCTTGGATTTTCTTTTCTGCTTTTACCTTTTTCATTTTAATTTTTGTTTGGTGATTCGTTTTATTAATTTAGGTTAGGAATTTTTCTTTTATTTTTTGGTTTTGATTTTGGTGACTCTACCATAATTTAGACGAAAAACCTTTTTGTTACCTAACAATGGTTGACATACACAAAAAAAATGTTAATAATCTACTATTGGCTCTTTCTTAAATCTTTTAATAAAGTTTGTTTTTCTTATTATAAAGGTAGACATACTTAGGGAAGAGATTACAAAACAAGAGAAGTTGGCAGAGTATCATAAAATCTGAGAAATTTCTTTTTTCATCAAAATTGTAATTATTTTGAAATTTCAATATTTTATTAAGATCTTTCAAAATTCTATTATCAGTCAATAAAAGTTATTTTTAAACCAAGTAAAGACACTTTATAGCGAAGCACCCTTAAATATGAAATTGTCATTCTTAACTCTTAAGGAGTCAATAATTCTCCCTGTCCAAAAAAATTCTTGTTTTTCTAGAGTGTAATCCAAAAATATATTTAAACTTAAAAGATAAGAGGTCTCATCATGAGCCTGCTTACCATGATCATAGGGGAAAAGGAAGTTGACATTACCAACACTGCTAAAAAACCAGGGTAATGGCTTATGATTGCAAACAATGATAAGACAAGGGGTCTCATCACGAGCCAGCTTGTTCAGTGCAATTATAACCAGTGAATGGCATTGTCAACTATCTGGCTACCAAGCCAGGACAATGGCTTTTAAGAACTAAAAAATAAAAACAAATACAAAGAAAATAAACATATATAAATGGATTTATCTCTAGTTCAATAATTATTAAATAGATGGGATTTTGAATGGTTGATGATTAAAAGGTAATCCTGTCGAGACTATAGATGTTTGCTGGCAACAGTGGCTCTACCTGTAACAAATAAGTATATTTTAAAAGCTAAGTTGTAAAGTCACCCCTGCTTTATCTCTACAACTAATTAAAGACTGATATAGAGTTATGAGATATTTTGATTTATGAGGAATTTTAAGAAAAATTACAGTTAGATGATTCTTGTTTTTATTCAGACTAATGAACCTAGTCAAACATTTCAAAACCAATTCTCTTTTCTTTACTTATTTTTACTTTAATTTTAGGAAAATCTCATTCACATAAAACATAGATAACTGGTTCTTCTCCCGTGTGTCACCATTGTTGTGGTAAAACACAACCCCCCCATATTTTTTTATTTTATGTACTCAAATAATGGGGACCCTTTCTATAAATTTTTGGCTAAAAATCTTTTTTGATTTTCATTTAAGATTGTCTTACAATTTTGTCATTTTTTTATTTTCATCGGATTTATGTTTCGATTGTTTCATTGAATCTGACTTTTCACAAGCGTTCCATCGATACCTATTTCAACTCATTTGGTCAACCGGGCTGTAAATGACACTCCTTTGAAGTTTGATCATTTTCTCGCGTGGACTAAAAATGTAAATAACTGTATAATAATTCAATTTTCATAGCTATTAAGCTTAATAGTCATTCATTGAAAATATTGGCTTTAAGTTAACTTTTATTAATTTTTCATTTTTCCGCCAACGATCCTAAAAAATGATCTAGCTAAATCATACAAGGGATGAAATCATGTTTTAGGATCTTCGTAATTTACTCCAATTTATTATTTTAAAACAAATTGCCAAAATCAGATTCTTAAAAATACAAAATAATTATAATTCAATTTATAGAATTAATAATTCACGCGAACCCATTTACCTTCATTAATTTAATAAGACCTGATACCCAAATAACAAAAAACTTATAAGAAAAAATATTTCTCGCAAAATACATATCTCATATCACAAACAAAATTTCTCCCCAAAAAACTTTCTCAAAAAAATATTATCACAAAAACAAAACTTAAACCTTAAGCATGAACATTTAAAAATTCGATGTGTGAAAAGCCAATGCGATAAATCTTTCAAATCATATTCTCGTTATGATTCGTTTATTTCACTTTCATTTGTTTTGAATTCATTTTAGTAAATGGGTAATGTAATATGACTAATATTAAAACATTTTAAATATAATTAATTAAATATATAATATATTTTTGATTTAATTAAATTAAAATTAATTGTTAATTAGATTAATTAGTTATAAATAAATTAATTTGTTTTAAAGTTAGATTAGAATTAATTATTAGATAATTAAAATTTAATTTAAGAATAGATTTTTAATAAAAAAAAAATTGATTTTTTAATCCAGCAACAGAAATTCCATAATTCTAGCAGTTTTGACTCATTAACTTTAGAAACTCATAGATTAAGTTTTACTTAGTGAAATGAGGCCCATGATGACTCATTGAAAACATAAAATCAATGAGAACATTTATGAGGAGGTTTCACTAATATATTTGATCATTTATTGGGTCTAAAAATAGGCAGAAGATCAAGCTCCGAATTTTTGAACAAAATCAATTTTCTGAGTTTTATTCTCTGCATTTTCATTTACCCAAGCCTCTTCTGAATGCAAATTAATTCGTCAATGATATCTTTGGCTAATTAAATCATCACAGGTATTAATAGAAAGCTTGGATTTTCTTTTGAATTATTTATTTAATTGAATTTGATTAGATTTGTTTTAATTCCAAATTTGACTTTCTGATTTTATTTTTACATTTTAATTTTGTTTTGATTTGTTTTTAAAGGAAAATAGTTGAAAATATGAAGAAAACAAGATCTTAATCAATGAGAATGCTTAAACAATTAAAGAATAGAATTTTCAACAGATGAAAATTGATTGAGAAAATCTCTTCTTCAACCAACTTTCTTGTTAAGAATTCATTTGCAAATATTATAAATAGCAGATTGCAAAATGTAATATCGACTTCTCTCCTCTGCAATTCTGGAATTCTAAAAGCACTTTTGTAATAGGGATGTAGAATTGTAGGTGGGAGGAGAGGAATCTCAGATCTGGAGATTATTGAGGTTTTTCTTTTACATTCTGAGTTATGTATAATGAACAGAGTTTGCATTGTTGTAGCTCTGGTTTTGAAAGCAAAAGCTCAAGCACTATAAAAGACTGTTGGAGACCAGAGCTAGAGAATAGATTCAATAAAATTGGTATTTCGAATACTATTATTTTAAATACTTGTTTCATTTTATGATGACAGGAATGTGTCCATTTACTTACATGTTTGTGCACTTTTGTCGATATGGGTTATTTGTCTCAATTTTATGTTATTATGTATCTCTACTCTTATGGATTAAATTTTAATTTCTGAGTAACTATTTACTCATAAATTTGTCTTATAAAATTGATTTATTTAATAGTTATATGTTGTGAACTTCTTCCGCATATTATTATTTAATTATTCAAGTTACTGATTAAATTATCAATATCATTTTGCGAACTTCTTCCTTAGTGTTGTTGGATGGATTATTTCAGTTAAGAGGTCTCAATAGGATGTGTTTTGGTATTCATAATGTTAATTAATTGAACTACTTCATTATCTTAATATTCATTAAAAGTTAGACATATTTAAATCCCAATACTTTAAATATCTTGCTCTTAATTGGGTTAGATCTATATTTGCCTAATTGAGATAGGATTAAGATAGTTCCTTTCGCTTGCATCTTAGAATAAGTTTGCAATTAGATTGATTTCTACATTATTTTAAGCCCTGTTTCCAAAGAGGCAAACTTTAGTAGTGGCTTGGATGAGCCCCAAATCAGCTTAAAGATCAATTTCTTGCCCGATCAGCGAGAGGGTTGATCTGATGTCTCTTCTCCATTGGTAAATGAAAGTAATATTTTAAAGCCATTGGAGATTGAGAGAAGGTAACTGGACCTAGTTGAACCAGTCGGAACCACCATTCCAAATGGAAAAGGAGCTGCTTTAAGGTCCAGACCAGGTGGTCATCCCCCATGTTGTTGCAGCGATTTTTGAGGCTTCAACAGAACTGCACCGGAAGGATACTCTATCCAACAAAAGAAGGAATTATTTGTGTACGCGATAGATTTCTCTGTCATTTTTGGGCATCTATACAAGATGGGGACTGATGAGATACTGCGATGGTATGTACTTGAGTTCGAACGAAGTAGTATCCTCGTGGGTGCTCATGGGGGCACCGTGGGAGGACATTATGGAGGGAGAGCAGCCACGCGAAGATTCTACCCACCGGGTTATAGTGGCCAACCCTTCATAAGGATTCAAAAGCATATTGCAAGGCGTGTGATGTATGTCAAAGAATGGTCACGGAGGGATGAAATGCCTTTGAATCCAAAAATGACATTGCAACCCTTCAAGAAGTGGGCAATAGATTTTGTAGGACCTATTCAGCCACAAGGGAAGACAGGAGCAAGGTACATTATCATTGCGATAGAGTATTCGACCCTTGGGCAGAAGCGTCACTGGTGAAGGATTGCACGAGTGCGATGGCTGTGAAGTTCGTATTGGAGCATGCACTCACACGATTTGGACATCCAAGGATCTTGATCGTGGTATGCACTTCTTGAATGAGACGATCAGTGCACTAATGTAGGAATTTCAAGTATATCACTAGAAGAGAACACCTTATCACCCACAGGCTAACGGGACAGTGGAAGTGTTCAACAAAGTGCTTGAAAATGCTCTGACTAAGGTTTTCAATGCTCAATGAAGTGATTGGGACCTACGCATACCTGTATTATTGTGGGCTTATCGAACAACATGTAAGAAGTTGACGGGACAAACCCCTTTTAGGCTTGTCTATGGTGTGGAAGCCATAGTTCCTATGGAATACATTGTGCCTAGTCTACGCATAGCAGCACTCACATGTATGACGGATCGTGAAGCCCTGGAAAATAGGCTCGCGTAGCTAGATGATCTCGAAGAAGAAAGATTTTTGGTGGGATTTCACCAACAGGTCCAAAAGCAGTGTGAAAAGGCATGGCATGATCGACACATCAATCTGCACACATTTAAGGTAAATAATCTAGTTTTTTTGTATGATAGTAAGTTTGATAGATTCCCCAGAAAATTCAGGATACACTGGTTAGGGCCTTATGTTATTAAGGAGATTATCGACGAAGGAGTGGTATAACTGGTCAAGTTAAATGGAGAACCCTTCCCAAGAAAGGTGAATGGCAGTCGCTTGAAGCCATACATCGACGGTTCGGCCATGTGACTAAATGAAAGTAGCACAGTCTTAGCACTCTAGGTAGTTGAAAGGAGGCACGGGACTATAAACTACATTCCCTGAGTTGGGGAGTTGTGAGATTAAGAGATGGTGCAAAGCAAGGACGTGTCCTTGGGTTCACGACAACGCTGAGGGAGCTACCCTACCCAGGGAGAAATCATGCAGGTCGGTTGAAAAGTGATTGTTAAAGTCACTATTCATGAAAATACGACAGAAGTGAGGCCAAATGGAGCGGGCGGCTGGCATTTAAGATGAAATTTATGGCTTAGATCCATGAAAATCTGTCGCCAATTTGGCATTAATGAACTGATTTTAGGGGGAATGGTTAGATTTGAATTCAAATTGCCCTATAAATTACAAGTGGCTTCTAAGCAAAAAACACTTGGCATTTTTAGAATTGAGTTGTTGCGCCCCTTGGTGCACATGAACTGTGAATTATTTCAAGACCTAATAGTGAGTTCAGGGTTTGAACAATTGTCAAGAGAGACACAAGCACTAGTAAAAAGCATCATGTCAACCCGTGTAGAATCTATGACCACTGAAGGAGTGGCCGCCGAAGAAAATGTGCAGGAAATTGATATGGGGACCGAAGGAGCCACCCCAGAAGTAGCTGAAGTATTGGCACAGGTACCTAAATCCCTAAGAACACTGAGACCAAATCCAACCCCAACCAAGGAGACCATGAAAGACAAGAAGGGAAAGCAGCCTGCCATCTCAGTGTGCGCTTCGCCGAGACGAAACCCAACAAAGCCCACTGCCTAGGAGAAATGCAAGGCTATAAACCTAGAGGCAGAAGAGGAGGATATTGAAGACATTCCCATGGACAATGAAGATGTGGGAGTGGAAATAGAGGAGGTCAAAGCCCGGGGTGCAGACCCTATTACATGGTTGAGTATGCCCCTCTGCACAAGCCTAAGTCCAAGGTCCCAAATGACATTGATGAAATTAAGACTCCCCTGCAGAGCACTTTGCTACCGGATGAAATCACTTTTGACAGTCTGCGTTTGGCACGAGTGCCCACATCGAAGCTCAAAGACTCAGACTTGGCGAACCATGAGAAGTTCCCACACTTGGAAACCGAATAGTTGATGTGCCACATCATAGAAACAATGATGGGGATGACTGCACTAGAGTTGCAGAAGTGGCTCAGAGGAGTATAAAAGGCAGGATTACTCAATCTACTCTAGGTGCCACGCTATAACCGCACCCCCGTGATAGTTTTAGTAATCAAGAGGTTGTTGTGCTTAGTGCATGATGGGTGTCTGTGGCTAGAGGAGCTGATACCCATCATCGATATGTTGATTCACCACATCACATGCCTGCAGTATACATGCGAAAATCCAGGAATGATCTTTGGTGGCAAGGGTGGCGAACTAGCGCTTGTAGAATCCATGAAAGAAAAGTTCAAATTGGTGAAGAAGTCATGTGGGTATATAATCTCCAGCATCATCTACCCCGATGTGAAGGTGGCAACGTAGATCCTTGCAGAGAAGGTGATGCGAAAGTGTCACGCTGACAAGGTGTCGGCGCTTGTCATCACACTCGCACAACAGTGAGCGGAAGGAGTCCAGTTTAACTGGTCGGACTACCTTCGCAGTGAGTTCTTGGAAAATCATTGCGAGGTGCATGAGCAAAGAAATACATTACGCTACGCGTGGCTCTTGCTATCGATTGTGCTTGTAGCGTGGGAGCCACTAGAAGAAATTCAATTCCCCTCGGTCGCATCGAACCTTCCTGAACCAACGAAGTATGCTTCGCTGTGAGTGACCAAGGATGTGGAGCGCGTTTGAGACAACAAAATCTTCTGGATCCTGATGGAAATGAATATTAGGATGGCTATCAATTGCAAGTCGCAATTGTCGCCCACAGTATATGCTAACGTGCACATCTATGCCAAATTCAAAGCTGATTTCCATCGGATCTCAATCAGGGCACAAAAGGACCCTATGCAGAAGTGGTACGATCTGTCGTACCTAGACATAGATGATGCCATAAATGCGGTATGGATAAATGGTCAGTGGAGTGGCACACCTCCACAGACTTGGTGGTGGGTGGAAGCAAGTCCACCACACAAAAGAAGAAGGATGAGGCCAAGCTAAAGATGGCGTAGCTGGTTGAGAAGAGAAAGAAGGAAGCTGCTGAGAAGGCCAAGGAAGAGCAGACATGAAAGGAGGTAGGAAAACAAACAGGAGGCACAAAGTGGGGCTCTAAGAAAGGCGTGCGGTCGCCTTCACCTTTAACTGAAGAAGAGGACACAGAGTAGCATAGTGTGGACCCTCAAGAGATGTCCAGCTGTATTAAGCACCCGAGAGAGCTGGAAAAGGGAGGGTCCAGAAAGAAGTCCAAGGCGACCAAGACTTCGCTGGACCCCATCACACTGATGGAGGGCGACTTATACAACATCAGTGACACAGTTAGAGATCTCACCGTGGAGGCCCCACAACAATTTGAAAAGCAACAACAGATTGTCCTAGGGGCCATCTAGACTGAACTACAAGAGTTACAGGCCTGCGCGTTGCAAGTTGGTATGGTGTCTACGAGCTTGGTTGTCGACACATCAGAGGCTTCCATTTTGTTGCACACAAATGCTTCCAGTGCGTTAGTGCTGCCGGATGGAGCAGTGAGAATATAAAATGACGCTGACAGGCTCACTTTCAGTGCCTTGAAGGGAGTAGGATTGAACCTGGAAGTGCTCCCGCGTGAAGCACTCCACTCTTTGTAGGATGGAGTAATTGTAGAGCTGAGGGCTCATGAGCACCGCACCCTCCAAGTGATCAATGAACAGAGAATAAACAATGAGCAGATGGATTTACAGAGGGATGATTCCATCGCCGGCAAGGCCGAGGTGACTAACTAGAGAAAGAAGATCATACAGGTCGTGGAGAAGGCCTGCAGAATGGTCCCGAAATTGGCCATTCCATAGGAAGATCCAGCTGAGGTCTACATATGTAAATTGGCCACAGGGTGTGCGACACTCAGATGGAGATGGAACGGGTTCAGTTGGAGTTTAACTTGCTGATTAGAGAGCTTCAGTTGAGGGCTCAACCTTCAATGCCCTAGGGATAAAGGAACAGCGGGTAGCCGCTGTCATAAAAGTAGTTGCGGCTGTGGAGAGTGTAGTAGCAGACTGCACATAGTTGTTTGAATAGTCATTTGAGGTCTTGACTAGCTTGTAGGAGGACCCAAAAATCCAGAGGCTCGAGAAGGAAGCGCGTGAACTCCAACAACGCTATGACGAAGTTAAGGGTATAGCGTGAACCATCACACTGACACAGAGGTTAACCAAGCTGCTGGAAGCCAAGCAGCTGAAGGAATAGGTGGACGCAGTGCTGCACAAGGAAGTAATGTTGAAGGCATGACTTAAGCCTTGGCTGGAGGAAGCTTATGCAGTCACCGGAAATATTGAAGGCAAGCTTGCGACGCTGCAAGCGATGCAACAATAGCTTCAAGCTGATAGCGCAGGGGTAGTAAATGAGAAGACAGTTGAAGATGCGAAGCAGTCAACAACTCGGTGCACAACCAAAGTTGTGGTCATCAAGGTTGAGCTGGACGAGCTTCGTGCAAAAGTCTTCGTGCCTACCGAGTGACTCAAGGGCAAGTCACGATGTTTATGTTGGAGACTTGTTGGGAGCAGGATCCCCCAAGGGCAGTTTTGGGGCTAAGATCCCATGTTTAAGTCAAGTTTTTGTAATATTATTGTAAAGACTCCACATTTTTTGGTCGCGAAGCACGAAGGTATTATATGTCACGAAGGGTAGTCTACCCTTAGTTTTGTAAAGTAAAGTCGACTGTAAGAGATCTAAGTCTTGGGTTGTAGCATAGGTAGAGGCTCTGCAGTTGAGTGCGCAAAGGCCTAGGGTAGAAGTCCGCAGCTGAGTGTGCGAAGCCCTGCAACTGTGTGCACAGGGTGAATAGAGTCTGTAGTACTTGGAAGATATTAATAAAATGAGTTATTCTACAAATTCTGTGTATTTTTTCTGTTGATGGTTTTGGATATTTTGTGTATGAATTTCCTTTATTATGCTTATATGATACATGAAAGAATGCAATTACATTGAATAATTGAACGCAATCATGAATATATTCTTACGCGGTGATACCTTTAAGTATTTGACAAGATAAGAGAATCACTTAGAATAATTGAGGACTTTGTGGGACACGCTACCATAACTGCACGAAAGTACCTAAGCCCTAGGTTAGGGTTATGTGAAGGTTGATCGTATACTTTCGCGAAGGTATTGAAAGATGGAACAAAGGGTTTGTCTTCCAAGCCCTAAAGCGAGATCACCTGCGCCAAGGCAGAGATAGAATAGATCAAACGACATTAGTTCAAGGGTGCGGAAACTTGGTTCCATCATCCCCCCATACTGCTTTGGGTGAGACTTCGGTCTATGCTCTGTGGGCTGATGTTGAAAGGGCTAGTAGTGTAGGGATTTGTTTGGCTAAATAACACTGAACTTGGGTCAAGACCTCTCAAGCCAACAATGGGTCAAGAATTGCGACCTTTTAGCTAGTCTGACATCACAACCTCTCTTTTCCCGCGACCCAATGACATTACGATTGGTCTGACCTTGCATCCTTTTTTGCACTACAACTCAATGACCTTGCAAATGGTATGACCCCATAGCCTCTCAAAGCTCGTGATCCACTGACCTATTCAAACCTTCGACCAAGTTAGCTTGAGTCACCAAGTCACCAAGTTGCTAATTTGGGCACTCCTTTTCTTCAACCTTTTGTGTTGTGCAACCCAGTGACCCCCATCTAAGAAAAACTCTAGCTCAAGACGTTTTTCCCATATTCTAAAGCTTTTCTCATTATTTTATTTTGTTTTACATTATTCATGTTATCTCTCTCATCATGGGATTTCTTTTTTGACATGTGGAGCGACAACAACCTCGAGTGTATTTTGATCTATTCTCACTCTAGAGAAATGGCACTACCAGTAGTCAATCCTTCCTATAAGAGCCCCAAAAGTAGTATATAGGAAAGCTAACAAGGCCCATCACCTCTTATCTATAGGGAAACTATATGAAACATCAACAAGGCTACCAAACTCTCCTCGTTTGACATATATGCATAATTTGCTAAGCTAGACATCCCTGAGGACCAGGAAGATTTCAAGGTATACCCCAACGTAAAGAATCTAAGCTCCACAAAGTGGCCTCACATCTGATGTTATGAAACCAGCTCACAAAAAGATAGAAAAGATAGATCAACACTTTAGAATTCAACCTCTTTGAAGGGGCAACCTCCTTTACATTACACAAATGAAAAATTCTTGGATGATACAAATGACAAGATCTCCTTTCTATATATAGGAGTCTAAGGGGTCATAATATAATC
>APFE030271090.1:24206-40640 GCA_000404065.3 Pinus taeda | reverse complement strand
AGGTAGACCCTAGCAAAATTAAAGCCATTAAGGAATGGAAAATCCCCACATCCATAAAGCATCTACAAGGATTTCTCGGGTTGACAGGGTATTATCGAAGTTTGTTAAGAATTATGGGAGAATAGCAGCACCTCTAACAACATTATTGAAGAAAGATGCATTTTCATGGACTCCAGAAGCAACAAAGGCCTTTGAACATCTTAAAGAGGCAATGTGCCAAGCACCGGTCTTAGCTACACCGGACTTCACCAAAACCTTTATTGTGGAATGTGATGCTTCAGGAAATGGAATTGGTGTTGTTCTAATGCAAGATGAAAGACCCATTGCTTTTGAAAGTCGTCCAATCAAGGGAAAGTTTTTACACAAAGCTATTTATGAGAAGGAAATGTTGGCAATACTCCATGCACTTAAGAAATGGCGACCCTACCTAATGGGAAGACACTTCAAGGTAAAAACGGATCATGATAGCCTTAAATACTTTTTAGAACAAAGATTATCCTCTGAAGAGCAACAAAAGTGGGTCACAAAGATGTTGGGTTATGACTTTGAAATCATCTACAAAAAAGGGAAGCAAAATGTGGTGGCAGATGCACTCAAGAAAGGATGAGGATGTGGAAGCATTGTTCAGTGCCATTTCTATTATCCAACCATATTGGATAAATGAAGCAAGGGAGGAATGGAAGAATGACAAAGAAGTGTGGGCACTTATTCGAAAGTTACAACAAGATTCCAGTATGTCTGATACATTTAGCTAGCAAAATGATTCATTATGGTACAAAGATCGCTTATACCTCTGTAAGAATTCCCAGCTAAAACAAAAGATTCTTATGGAATTGCACACTTCTCCGTTAGGATGGCACTCAGGATTTTTAAAAACCTACCACAGGGTTACGAAGGAATTTTTTAGGGATGGCCTTAAATCAGATATTCAAAAGTTTGTGGTGGAATGTTTGGTTTGCCAACAAAATAAAGTTGAAGCAATTAAGACACCGAGTCTATTACAACCTTTATCCATTCCAAGCCAACTTTGGGAGGAGGCTTCAATGGATTTTATCACAGGTTTACCCAATTCTGATTGCCCCACACTAATCGCACAAATGCGTGAAAAAGGGATGCTTCAATCTAATCCCACACAGAACGTCTAAATGATGAAAGCTGAATGGCACAAAGAGGACTGTCACGTGAACATGGTGCTTAGGAGCAATGCAACCACAGGAGAGGATAAGGGGAAGCAACTTGAGGAGGATACATGGGTTCACAAGGCCCCTACAAAGCAACCTAAGTTTGATTTGGAACACGTGAAGGATACATTTATGGAAGCTAAGAAGAGCTTCGTAGAGGCCTCTACTTCAGGTAGCAAGGATCAAACTATGCTAGAAATGGATCCCTCTATGTTGACTACCTTCTTAGAGACATGCATGAAGCCACTACGGGACAATAGAGCAATTAAGGGATTGCAAGAGCTGGTAACTCGGTGTGCAGGGCCGAGTGAACCATAGATGATCTGGAAAATAGGCAAGCATGCATTGCACACCAGGTGGGAAATGTGATTGACTACATAGATTGGTGACTATGAGATGGATCACGCTGTTTTGGACTTGGCATCAGATGTGAATGTGCTACCTAAATAGACCTGGGAATGCATGGGCATGCCCGCACTACAATGGTCTCCTATTCAATTACAAATGCCGAACAACTAGAAGATCTTACCCATGAGGAGATTGCAAGGAGTCACAGTAGACATCGAAGGCGCGAGCACACAAATAGATTTCGAGGTAATAGAAATTGTGGACGACAGTAACCCTTACCCCACCTTGTTAGGAATAGACTCGGCCACGTACATGAATGGAGTCATCAACCTAAATAAACGAAAAATGATATTTGAGAAAAAGTCCCTTCGGGTAATAGTCCCACTAGATCTGGCCGAAGGAGCGCGCTACACTGAACCTGTGTGCGGTGAGGATAGTGACGATGAACTAGACTGCATCTACCAAATAACAGCGCAAGATGAGGATCGAGTGAATCTGACAGCAGATGGGAGAATCTCATGGGAATGCGACAGCTCCTACACATCAGATTCAGATGAAGAGATAGAGCGATGGTAGAACCGATTGCATGAAGTAACAACACTAAATTGTAATATGATGGTGAGATCATTGTGACGCATAACAACTGAAGGAAGGGAACTAGCAACCGATGATGGTGCAACAAATGTTGAGGAAACTGTAAACCACTGTGAAAATATGATACTGGAATGGAAGCAGCACGGTGTGCAAGGAGGGACATTACACCCGAAAACTACGCCGGTGCGAAATACACGTCAAAAGGCTAGGGGGACCTAGCATGAATGTAGAAGGCAACTGTAGGAAAAGCAATGCATTCCACCAGCTAATCATGATAGAGTAGTCATAAAAATAGGTAGAAACATGCACAAAGTTCGACAGACAAAACAAACCAATAAGAATCCGCATGTACCCAGGGTTCAATGGCCATATAGGACCATAAGCAAAAGGAGGAGGGAAAAGGTGATTCCATCATTGATAAGATAAGAGGAAATCAAGAGTACATCAGAATCTCCCTAGATCGTATCCCACACAGTTTGGACAAGACACAAGGACTAGGCTAAAGCAATTCAACAGTTACAGGAAGCCATTCGGCATGAGAGCTTGAAACTTCATGAACTACATGAAGAATGGGCATAGATGAGGAGAAAAAGTGTGATATTGAACGAATAAATAAGCAAAATAAACATTGGAGAGCATCTGGAACTAAGGAAACCAGGCCTGGCCAGTCTGACTGCTGCTATGACCCTGCTATCATGGCTGCAACTGCACATTACTGAGAAAAGGAGCGTAGAACATGATGTTCTACCAAATATAAAGGTACTCGAAGGATGCACATAGCCCAAGCTAGTAGGGAAGTGGAAGTCTAACATGTGGGGTACAACTACTTGACTATCTATGGAAAGCATAATCCCAGCACTCCAAGCAGTTGAAAGGAGGTGCAGGACTATAAACAAGTCTGCAGGAGAACTACGCAGAAAGAAGGTTCCATGCAGGGCCAGTCTGTCAGCAAGATCACAGTTGTGCAGAAGGGGTTGCGCTGCCATGTGGGAAGGCTAGGAGGTGACCATTGATGTCACTATCCATGACAAGAATTCCAAGTTACGATAGAGATGAGCGGGTAGTGGGCCATTAAGACAGGAGTTCCAAGCTAGATACGAAAAGATCTGTCACCAAGAAGATATTAATGAATCAGAAGGGAGGGAGGGGTTGAATTAAAAGTCAAACTTTCCTATAGAAACTGTCGGGGTAGCCCCACAACAACCCTTGGATATTTGAGACTTGAGCCAGTGTAGAGTAGCAAGCACCTACCCACCTGGCCCCCCGAGAGTATATCTCCGAATGAATTCAGGATAGACACCATGAGGTTCCAATGTGCCCATGTACACCGCGACCTCAGAAAGACAAGCAAACTAAGGGGCTAGTAAGCGTATTACCGCGATTCAGTAAATTGTCAATGGCAGAAAAGGGCGAAGTAATCACCACTAAACTATAGGAGGAAGAGGAAAAGTTACAAGCCCTGATTTCTTAGATTGAAGCACAAGATGAGGAAGAGGAAAATACTTCTCAAGTATCTTCGGTGATCACGCTACCACCATATATCTCTTCATGGAAAGGAACGAGCAAGATACCAAAGGACCTCGAAGCCATGAAGAGTACACTCCAGACCCCACTTCTTCTAGATGAAATAAAGTTTGACGGACTACCGCTAGGTCAGGTATTGAATATCAAATTTGAAGATTGGTATCTCGCAGACAGTAAAAATTTCCCACAATTGGCCAAAGAGAAATTACTACATTAAAAGTGGTTACGAGGTGTGGATAAGGTGAGATTACTCAATCTGAGGTGGACACCACACTATCATAGTGCGGCCATCACAATTTTGGTTATCTGATAGTTATTATGTCTTGTACATGATGGGCATCTCTAGCTAGAGGAACCAATTCCCATCACAGTTGATTTAATACATCGAATTTCCCAGCTACCTACTAAAGGGAATGATCCTGCAGACATAGCAGGAACAAGTAGCGATGTGGGCCTCACAAAAGCCATGAAGGCTAAATATAAGCTGGAAAAGTGAAAGCATAGATATGTAATAGCCAGCATTAAAGACTGAGGGGTGCACATACCCACCCAATTACTCACTAGTAAGATCATGAGGAAATGTTGTGCAGATGAGCTGCCAACTTCTATCATTACACTCGCAGAGCTATGTGTGGAAGGTCTTCAGTTCAAATGGGCACAGTTTCTCTGCGATGAATTTTTGACAAATTGTAGGGAAGCCCAGTAGAAGGGTAAAACTTTCCACTATGCATGGTTTCTCCTATCGATCCTGCTAGCTACAAAGAAGCTACCAAAGGGCAGCCAGTTTCCTAGCATTGAGAAGAACCTACATAAAGCCATAAGGTATAACTCGCTCTGGGCAACAAAAGACGCCACGAGGGTTCATGTGATCAAAGTGTTTTGGATATCTATGGAGGCAAGTATCCAAACATGGATCAACCACAAACTACAGTTATCCCCAACAATATACAACAGTTTGCAAAGCACGCTAAGTTCAAGGTAGATATGCATAATGTGTATATCCGGGCATGGAAGGATCCCAATCGCCAAAAGGTAAAGCTTCCGTTCATTGAATAGATGATGCAATTTTCGAGGTCATGGCAGCATGGCCTCTAGAGTGGTGCGCCCTGGACTTAGTCGAATTAGAAAATATTGTAGCTCATCAACAGAAGAAGGAAATCAAGATGCGCATCACAAAGTTGGTGGAAAGAACGTGCTAGGAATAGAAAATGCCCATGCAACGGGAGGCAACAGAAACAACAATAGAGACCATCACTACGCCTGTCAAAGAGATTGTGGAGGCTCAGGAACTGTCCATGGAGCAAGAAATTCAGATGGAAGTGGAGACACAGGAACATACAGACCCGACCATAGCATCGACTCAACTTAATAGGTCACGTTTCCAGGAGCAGTCACATGTACGTAAAAAGAATAAGACAGTAAAATCCCTGGAGAAAGATCTTCTTGCAACGATGAACCAGCATGTGATGGCACTAAGGGTGCTTTGGAGGAGTTGATGACAGAGCAGGCAACTGCGTTGGGGGAACTTAGGGCGTAGTTGTAGGAATTACAGGTGCGACCCCAGGGAGGGATGATTCCGACCCTTGCGGAAGGTATAATCGTAGCGGAGAAAATGTTGCACACCACCACAATGAACACCATAGTATTACTAGTAGGTGTTGTCCTAGTAGAGGCCAAAGGTGACATGAGGGGTTGGGGGTTGAACTTGGCCGCCCTTCCTAGAGAAACCCTATACCAACTGCAGGATGGGGTAACCACTAAGCTCTGTGCTAGGGAAGGCCACGCCCTCCAAGTATTAATGGAGAAAAAGGGAAATCTAGAACAAATCAGTCTATACTGCGATGACTTGATTGCAAACAACCAAGGATTAGAACAGTCCATGGAGGAGGTCTGTAGCAGTGTACCAGAACTGGCTGTGTCAATGGAACACCCCGCAGGCGATAAGATTCACCACATGGTAGCAGGATTCCAGAAGGCTCAAGCGAAGGCCGCGAGAGCTTAGTGGGAGTTTAACTTGAAGATCGTAGAGCTAAGGATGAAGGTGCAGCCAAATACACCCCCAGAAATTAGAGAGCAGTGCCACCACAAAATTTAAGTAGGTTGCAAGTGATAAAGCATGTTGTACAAGACTGCACAGGATTTTTGGATTAGTCCCTTCTTACGCTCACATCACTACAAGAAGACCCAACACTGCAGCAGGTAGAGACAAAAGAGTGGGAGTTGCAGAAGTCTTATGACAATGTCTAGGGGAATGTGCAAATAGTTTCCATCACTCAGTGTGGCCAAGATGAGGGAGGCTCAAGCTCTGAAGGAGCAGGCAGATGTTGCATGGCAATGAGAAGTTGGGCTTAAAGTAGGCGTCCAACCTTGGCTTGAGGAAGCATTCACGGTTACCACCTCAACGGGAAGCTAACCCAGTTGCAGGACACATATGTGCTAAGGCAAGAAGGTGCATTCAACAATGCATCAGAATGCCAGGCACAATTGATACAAAAAATAGTGGAAGAATGTGTGGCAGATGTCAATACATCACAAAGGTTGCTAGAGGAACTACAATCCAGGATCAATGCACCAACCAAGTGACTCGGGATGAGTCACGATGATTGTGATGGGGGCCTGTTGGGTAGAAAAGGCCCCGCGTAATGAGTTTAGTGCTTAAAGCCTACAATTTTGGGTAAAAGTGTGGTAGAAGCTCCGCGAAGTGCGCAGAGCACGAATTGTAATGAGTCAAGTCAAAGGGTTGCCCACTTGAAAATAATGTAAGGAAATAGAAAGTGAGTCGGCTTGCCCATGGTCTGCGGACCATGGGAATGTATAAATGGAGCGAGGCTCTAAGGGAAGAAGGGAGATTTGGTTCAGATCTTGAATGTTATGGGTTTATGAATGAAATATTCACTCTAAGTCTGTAAGTTTGAGTTAGGGCTGATAGTAGTTAGAGTAGGCTCTACAACTGTGTGTGCAAAGGCTTGGTAGAGTCTGTAGCTGTGTGCGCGGACCCCTACAACCAAGTGTGTGGGGTGGAAGTAGATTGTACTGAACTGAAGATTAATGTAAGATAAGTGCTTTTGAAGTATAGTGCATTCAGTCGCAGATCTATTTGTTTTGCTTATATTCTGAGTTTATGCATAGCTATGGTTATGTGCATTGTTTATTACTATTGAATGCCTAATTAAGACCTTAAGAATTAGATCAGATCTATATTAACCTTGACAATACTAAGAATATAAGAAGTACCTCATTTCCGAGCTATGCGAAGCAAAGTAAAGAGAGTGTGCAAAGCGGTTCGCGACGCTTCCTGTCCCCATAAAGACATCCCTAGGGTGTGGAAACCTGGTTCCAGCACCCACCCTTACTACCTCGGGTGAGACTTCAGTCCGTGCTCCATGGATTGTTATCAAATGGTCTGATAGTGTGGGATATGTTTGGCTAAAATACTTCTGAACCTGGGTTAGCCCCTAGTAATCCAACACTTTGGGGATAAGGCTTCTTTATTTGATAGGTTGATGATGCTTGGATGTATGTGGCTACACAATAGCACATTGGCATTAGCATCATGGGAAACATGTTGCAGATGATGGCATACCATGGACCTGAGCATGGTTTATCTTGTATGGATTCTTGATCGAGTTGAGATTGTGACAGGATGTTGAGAAATAACCAATAGTGGCATGGGGGAGGTACATGCTCATTGGTTGAGAACTACAATTGGATTAGCTACCCTACTAGTTTGATGACATGGGGGCATGAAGTGTACCAAATTTGTGTTAGATTGATGTCTTGGTTTCAACTGAGATGTTGTGTTGGATGGAGTATTAAGTAGAGCTTCACATGATGGACAATATATGATGTAGACAAATGTGATATATATGTTGCAAGGATGTTTGAAATATATTGATTAACCAAAGTCATGGATTGAGGAGACTTCCTATTTATGAGGACTTACACTGATGGTGTATGTGACATTGGAGCAGAGGTAGGTAGCATGAGCATCCTTGGGTGTTGGAGCTAATGGCACTTTGCGACGATGGTTGGTGGAGAGAGTTGTCGAGGACGACAACCATTTTGAGTGGGGGAGTATGTCAAGCCCATGAGTCAATGGTTGCTGTGTGATGGAGTGGGGAAATGCACCCATAGTTAAATGTGACGAGTTGGCATGCGATGAGTCAGTGGGCAGTGAGCCGGTGCGACAAGTTTATGAGCGGGTGAGTCGGTTGCGATGTTAGTTGTGACAATGGGATGAGTTGGTATGCAATGAGTTGGGCAGTTAGTTAAAGGCATTCAGGACATGAGTTGCAATGAGCCAGTGGAGATTCGAAAAACGGAAGACAAAATTTGGCTAAGCGTAGAGACTCTGTGGTGGTAAGCTTATAAGGTGCACAATTTTGCAGGTGGATCTCGTGGGGCGACGACATGGGTGAGCCGATGTGAGGTGGGGGCATGGTT
Source organism: Pinus taeda (assembly GCA_000404065.3). Lineage (NCBI taxonomy): Eukaryota > Viridiplantae > Streptophyta > Pinopsida > Pinales > Pinaceae > Pinus > Pinus taeda. The sequence continues at coordinate 32,550 of APFE030271090.1, read as the reverse complement.
GGCCAAGTTGAGAGGTCGGCCTGGGCAGGTTGACCCATGTTATATCATTGGATAAACATATAAGTTGAGGATAAGTTGGAGAGGAGAAGGCATGAAAATAAAGTTCAAATAATTCAAGTGCGAGTTCATATGTTGTTGGACGAGCCAAAGAGTGGATGGACGGAGTGAAGGCAAGGTGCAGGCGGCTCTAAACTGAAGCATCAAGCTGATGAAGATAGAACACATAGTTTTGGGTTCACAGGCCACAGGGTGGGGTACATCTACTCGATGGGAAAACTGGGTAGGGCATCGCTGAACGAGCTAGGTACGTCTGCCCGGGCGCTGACCCATGGAGGGCGTTGTTGTACAACAAGGGCACGTCTTCCTAAAACAATGAGTTATGACAGTTGCTACAGTTGGACTATGGGCAGACTATTTGGAGGTGCGGTGAAGTGCCAAAGAGTTGGGTTGAACTGCAGACAGTTGCCAAAAGGGTGACATGATGAAAACAGGTCCGAACGAAGAGCCAAACGAGTTGAATATTAGGTAACCAATTTGTGCGATGAACTATGTTGAGGGAAACCCGTGTAGGGCACCTCTGACAAATGAGTTAGGTGACTCCAGTAGGGCTCCTCTGCCTGACAAGTTGGGCGACCCAACCTGGAAGGGGTGGACGCTCCTGAAAGATGGTTTGGGAACTATTGAACGGTGTAGGCCAAACTATGATGTTTTGACATAATTGCAAAAAGGAAGTTGGGGTTCCTTCTGAAAGGCTATGCTTGTATATTTATTTGTAAAAGATTATTATTATCATTGTTGGGCATACTCTTATCAGGGAGTTTCCCCTCACATTAAAGATTGTATCCACTATGCATATGTTATAAATGATAATAATGATGAAAGAATATTAAATGCATGTTTCCATTGTGTTATGAATGTTAAGTGCTTAGAAAGTAAAACATAAACTAAGTATGGAGTGTTAGGTGTAGTCCACACTTGAAAGTATTGTTGAAAAGAAATCCAGTGTTGGTGCACACCTGCCTATGAGCGGTTGAGAGGCTACTGCCAGGATAGGGGTGTGATAGGGAGGCTCCTGAAGCTAAGTGCACAAGAGGCCTTGGTAAGTAAGCAGTTGAGTGCCCGGACCCCTGCGGCTAAGTGCATAAGAGAGAGAAGTCTGTAAATTGAATAGTGGAATTGAATAAAGACTAATTTTGAAGAAACATATTTCATCTAAGTATTATTGTTAATTCTATTTATGTTATGTTATATTGCTCAATAATATGTTTTCTATGGAATAATGTATAAATTTTGCGTGAATCTACTGAATCTATCATATTTATTCATGACTTAAGTAATTATCTATTTTCGTGAAGTTAAGGGTTAATTCTATTATGATTTCTAGCAAAATGGATAGATCTACACGAAGGCAGATCTAGGGTTATTAATTAGTGTACAAAAGTAGATAGTTTGCCTATTTGGAGTGTACAAAGAATGATCGCAAACCTTTGCGAAGTTCTAGAAGTCATTTTACTAGAGTTAAAGTAGCACTCCATAGAAGGATACAAATTTGCGTAAAGGCAGATATGAGCTATAAGGGCTTAAGACAGCTTATCACACTCTCCGGATGCAGAAACCTGGTTCTAGCATCCCCCAGTATTGCTTTGGGTGAGACTGTAGCCTGTGCTATGCAGATTGTTTCCAAAAGGGCAAGAAGTTAGGGTTTTATTGGTTGGCGTGAACAACTCTAAACCCACATCAGTCCCCCTTAAGAATATATATATATATATATATCTATATATATATATATATATATATATAATATATATATATATATATATTATTCATATTCATATTCTTAATTAATTACCATACTTCAAAAATAAACAACTTATATAAATTGTATTAAAAAATCAACATGGTATCAGAGCTTTGGTGAAGCAAGGAAGTTGAGGATTTCATTTAAGCCTATACAACGAATTGAGTTGATCTCTATGTTCCAACAAAGCTAAAAATCAAGGGAACAAGTTCACAAGAAGACTATTAAAAGAATGTGTGCTACAATTGATCATGCAATTTGTGTCTGAGGAAAGATGATGGACTTGTGGTAGAGGGAGCAACCATAATTACCACAACAATATATGTCTTTGTATGAAAGGGAGCACCTAGCGAAGATGATAGGGAAGCATCTTTGGTGATAAACCTGGTAAAAGGGTTCATGTACCAACATGGTATAGTTGGTCATGGAAACATTACAGTTGAAGATTCAAATTAGGTAGATAGTGTTGAAGACAAAAAAAGGTTCATCAGGAAATTGTTTCAAAGTAGGATTCATAATGACTATGAACATGAGGCAAAGATTTGTCACACTCCATATTGCAGTGACCAATTATATTGCAGTTGGATGGAAAGTTGTGAAGTAGTAGGGATTCAAAAAATACTAGCAAAAGTATTTGATTAGGTGCAGGTGACAACACGATGACAGGTTGGGGCACCTTGAGATGTAGTACCAAGACATGGTATAGAAGAGAGAAATATGGATGAAGTTTTTATACTTTGAGGTCAATCTTGAAATGATTGAGCATGTTTCTCTCAGCAAGAGGGAGTGATGAGATGCCAACATCAAAGAAAAACATTCTCTTTGGATTAGTTTGACTAAGAGAATAGTCCATATTGTTGATATGATACCATCAGGGGAAAAACATTCTACCAAAGGAGAATTTTATAGTAGGGAAAAAACATTTTACCATAAGAAGAATGGTCTAGAAAAAGATATAAAGTCTTCCCGAGTAAAAAATATCAACCAAAATGAGGAAGAATGGTCCTAACAGCATATACACTTAGTTGATTGGGTGCATTTGAGCATTATACTTAGACTCTCCTGATAGAATCAAGAGCACAATTAGCATCAAGCCAAAAATCACTTATGAATAGTGAAACCCTTGAAGATTCAAAACGAGTTAGAGATGTTGAATAGGATAATGGTGACCAGTTTGTATACCATGTGCTAGTGAGACCAAAATATGATGAGTAGTTAATGCTAAGATATGCCATGTGTCAAGTACTGACTAGGATATGGAAAGTAGTTGGTGTTGATGATTTACCATGAGCTAGTAATTATATGAGGCTCTCAGTTTACTATGTGTCACATTTGTTAACCATATTATGAATTATGGAGAATTGGGAAGTATTGGTGAGAACACTACAACAATAATAAAAGTTTGAAGTCTAAAGGCTTACTATAGATGTTAAGGAACTCAAATCAAACCTTACAGTGAATCTTATTCTATCTGAAGGCTGAAACTCTTCTAAAATAACCTTAGAATACTATTTTTTTAGTGATTATTATTATTTTGATATGATAAAATACCTCTAGAAGGTTGAGCCATTAGAACAGAATGTTCTTAGTCCTGAGTATAAATATTGCTTCATTGAAGGTCGAGGATTTGGATTGTAATGTGACCATGAGGAGATCATAAGAAAAAATAATATTAACATCATTGATGTTGTCTATAATGATCTTTGATATGCATGGATACTTTCTTGTAATCAAAAGCCTAGATGCATTTCCAATGAAGTCAAGCTTGATAAAGGTTTTCATTTATCAACATTTATGAAGGAGTGAAATGAAATATAGATATAGATATAGACAAAAACACAAATATACAATGAAAATAAAAATCCAATTCATTAATAACAAATACTGAAAACTATTTACATGCAGAGAAGAAATAAACTAGCTCAGACGAAGGTAACTTATCTCTTAGAAGAGATGTGGTGCCTACATGCCTTCTGAAATCCATTAGAATGATCATAGAAGGCCTATTTATTATTTAGAAACAATGGGAAGTGCTAAACATCCAAAAAGAAAACTCGAGGAGATGAAGTGCTAAGTCTGTGGACCTCGATGGGGTAAATTGGTACATCAATTTCCCAGGGTTGTAACTTTGGCATGCGATCTCTGACGTGTATGATACCTAGTTCGAAATATTTATCCGAGGACTAGAATTGTTGACTAGAAATGTGAGTTAAAAACCCACAATTATCTGTTTTCCAAAAGAACATCATTTAGGGAATCAAAATGACTCTGGAAGTTGAGGATGTGAAAAACTGCCAAAAAACGTAAATTGTGCTATAATGAAGGAAACTAAAAAAAAGAATGGTGGGGATCCAAGTGGAATAGGTGGGTGGCTACCAATATCCACTTGGATCATTCCTTCCCCCTTAGGAAGTAGTGGTCCTCATTGTGTTGGGTGCCTCCATGAGATGGTGGAACTTCTGCTGAACTTGGTCCCTGATGACCCACTTACCTTGGTGCAAGACTTGTCTAGCTTTGACAACCTGATATAGTTGGACATTTTGCTGGAAGTTGTTCTTAATATGTGTTTCCATGATTCATTCAGTTGTGTCATATTATATTCAATCTGGGTTTAGCTCTGTTGGTGTGAGATGTTCTGCAATGTTTCATGTGCCTAGTAATGGTGGAAGGTATGGCCGAAGGTAGTCCACATTGAACATTGGGTGTAGGCCAATGAATCGGTGAATGTTGATATAAAAATAATTATCTCCCAAAGCCTTAGTGATGGTGTGAGGCCCATATTAGAGCAGTATGATCTTCTGATGGGATTTGGGAAGGTGTTCTTTTTGTAAAAGAAACCAAACTTTTTCATCCACCTGAAATTTGTGTGGCACCGAATGTTGATCATGTCGCTACTTGTAGTTGGCATTGGACTTCTCTAAGATGTCATGAACTTGCTGGTGGATTTGTTGGATGTGTTAAATAAACCTATTTTCTTTATCATTCTTGGATTGTACGTGTGTGGATTTTGTTTGTGTAGTCACGTGAGGCATGGAAACATCAATCATACAAAATGGTTGAAATCCCATACCCACTTGAAAGCGTCTGTGCCCAGTTGAGCTACGGAGAGCTTTGTTACAATTGTGTTACACATAGTATAAGATCTAATCCCAAGTTCATGGCTGCTCAGAGTTGTACATGAACAATATGTGCATTATCATCCTGTTGATGACTTTTTTCTAGCCATCAGTCTAGCAATTGAATGCAGTCGATTTAGCGAGATGAGTGTCCAATAGTGTCTAGAGGCTCTACTAGAATGTGCTTAGGAACCTGCTCTCTTGTTATGATATAATGGTTTGTGGGATAAAAAAATGTACCCATAATCGTTCAAAGAAGAGTTTGGTAGTGTCCTCTAGTGTGATACTCTTCTTACAGTATCTGATAGTTTTCCCAACATCCTGTTAGAGTTTTGGCCAATAAAAGTACTCCATGCCCATGTTTCCTTCAACCCGATTGTAATACACCTCCCAAATCAGCTTGGCACACTTTCTTGAAGGAACACAAAGGTGATCTAGATACCATAATAATTCATCTTGGAGGTGTAAATCAGAAACTTTCTTGCCATTCACTAGCATCTATTATGTGGTGGAAAAATCTGATTCATTTTTGTATAGTTGTTTCCATCTATGGGTCTTGTGGCCATAAGAGTTGAGAACAATAGTTAGTGCTATAACAAGGGGGCGATTGAGGTAATCTACAACATGGTTGGTGCTTCTCTTTTTGTATTTAATATTTAAGTGTAATTATTGCAGATATGTAGACCACTTCTGATGGTGACCATTCTGCAACTTCCCTTCTCTGTTATGAAACCATCTCAAGAAAAAGATAGAAAAGATAGATCAACACCTTAAAATTCAGCCTCTTCGAGGGGGAAACCTCCTTTACATTACATAAATGAACAATTCTTCGATGATTCAAATGAAAAACCTCCTTTCTATATATAGGAGTCTAAGGAGTCACAATATAACCTAGTTGACCTAACAATAATAATATAAAGCCACAAAAATAACAATAGACGAATTCTATGGGGCACAATAATAAAAATATGGGGACAATAGGGGCACAACAATATTAATAAGGGATGCAACTACAATAGTAATGGGGTAATCACTAGTATTATAGGGACCCAACATGCCCCTCTCCTTCAAAAAAGTGTTGTCCTCAACGCTTGAGTAGTTCTAGATGCTTCTATGTAAAATTTTCATCCCCCCACGTGGAATCTTTAGCGGATAAGTTCTTCCACTTGATAAGATACTCCGAAATTGATCAATTTCACAGCTGTCGAGTTCTTGTTTCTGTGACTGCCTCTAGTTCCAATATAATTTTTCCTTCCTCATCAAGTTTTGGCAATATTGTTTGAACTGGGAGCTTTTCGCCTATAACCTTCTTTAAACATGAAACATGGAAAACTGGGTGCAATCAAGAAGCTGAAGGAAGCTCCAATTTGTATTCCATAGTACCAATCTCTTGCAACACCTTGTACGGACCATAATACTTTGGTGATAATTTATTATCCTTCTTAGTTTGCTTGAGAGACATTTGCTTATATGGTTGTAGGTGTAGGAATACCCAATCACCTAGATCAATACTTCTTTCATTGCGATGTTGATCTACCTATTGTTTCATTCTATTATGTGCCAACACGAGGTTATCCTTTAAGATTTGGAGGACTTGTTGTTGATGTTCGATGTGATGTTCCACTGCTTGAACCTTAGAATTTTCTCTTAAATATGATGTGATGGATGGTGGCTGATATCCATAAAGTGCCATAAATGTGGTCATTTTTGTTGTTGTATGGAAAGTGTTATACCACCATTCAGCCAGAGGCAACCATTTGACCCATTGTGTCTATTTATCAGATACAAAGCAACGAATATATCCTTCCAAACATTTGTTTACTATCTCAGTTTCCCATCAGATTGAGGATGATAAGATGAGCTATGAGCTAACTGAGTACCAAGACAAGAAAATAATTTTGTCCAAAAATTTCCAGTGAAAATGGGATCTCTGTCACTTACATAATCTTTGGGTTTCCATGTAGCTTTTGAATTGTTTCCATAACTGTAGTAGAAATTGTACTGGCTTTAAATGGATGTGATAATGCACAAAAGTGTGCATACTTGGTAAGTCTGTCCACTACCACCATGATGACACTCTTTCCTTCGGACTTGGGTAAACCTGTGATAAAATCCATTGAAACCTCCTCTCAACGTTGGCTTGGAATGGGTAAAGGTTGTAATAGTCCCGTGTCTTAATTGTTTCAACTTTATTTTGTTGGCAAGCCAAACATTCTGCCATAAAATTTTGAATATTTGTTTTAAGTCCATCCCAAAAAAAATCCTTCTTAACCATGTGATAAGTTTTTAAAAATCCTGAGTGCCCTCCTAAGGGAGAAGTGTGCAATTCCATAAGAATATTTTGTTTTAGCTGGGAATTCTTACAGAGGTATAAGCGATCTTTGTACCATAACGAATCATTTTGCTAGCTAAATGAATCAGACATACTGGAATCCTATTGTAACTTTTGAATAAGTGCCCAAACTTCTTCATCATTCTTACATTTCTCCCTTGCTTCGTTTATTCAATCTGGTTGGATAATAGAAATGGCGCACAACATTGCTTCCACATCCTCATCCTTTCTTGAGAGTGCATCTACCACCACATTTTGTTTCCCTTTTTTGTAGATCATTTGAAAGTCATAACCCAACATCTTTGTGACCCACTTTTGTTGCTCTTCAGAGGATAATATTTTTTCTAAAGAGTATTTAAGACTATCATGATCTTTTTTTACCTTGAAGTGTCTTCCCATTAGGTAGGGTTAGCATTTATTAAGTACATGTAGTATTGCCAACATTTCCTTCCCATAAATAGCTTTATGTAAATACTTTCCTTTGATTCGACGACTTTTGAAAGCAATGTGTTTTTCTTATTGCATTAAAACAACACCGATTCCATTTCTTGAGGCATCACATTCCACAATAAAGGTTTTTGTGAAGTCCAGTGTAATTAAGACTGGTTCTTGGCACATTTCCTCTTTAAGATGTTCAAAGGCCTTCGTTGCTTCTGGAGTCCATGAAAATGCATCTTTCTTCAATAATGTTGTTCGAGGTGCTACTATTCTCCCATAATTCTTAACAAACTTGCTATAATACCCTGTCAATCTAAGAAATCGTCACAGATGCTTTATGGATGTGGGGATTTTCCTTTCCTTAATGGTTTTAATTTTGCTAGGGTCTATCTTAACACCTTCATGAGATACAATATGACCCAGATATTCCACCTATTATACTCCAAAGAAACATTTGGAGATTTTTGCATATATAATTGCTTCTCCTCCAATAGTTTGAGCACCATGTCAACATGTTCGACATGATCCTTCCAAGACGTGATGTAGATTAGTATATCATCAAAAAGTACTAACACAAATTTTTTAATGAAGGGTTTGAAAATGGAATTCATCAAACCTTGAAATGTAGAAGGTGCATTAGTAAGGCCAAAAGGCATGACC
>APFE030271090.1:0-20638 GCA_000404065.3 Pinus taeda | reverse complement strand
ATAAAGCCACAAAAATAACAATAGAGGGATTCTATGGGGCACAGTAATAACAATATGGGGACAATAGGGGTACAACAATATTAATAAGGGATGCAACTACAATAGTAATGGGGTAATCACTAGTATTAGAGGGACCCAACATTCTCCCTGTATAAAGTAAAGAGGTCAATGATTGGTGTGGATCACCATCTCCTTATCCAAAATGTAATGTTTCCATTGCCAGTAAGCTTGCATGATAAAATTCTATCTAAAAGTATCTCACCATGATAGGTGATTGGATTACCATGCTAGGTAAGGAATGCACTAATATCATAGTCGGAGGCATCTATCTTAATTTCAAATAAATGTTGTAGGTCTGGAAATGTGAGCATAGGTGTAGAGGAGTGGCAGTGCTTTAGTTCAACAAATGCCTTCTGTTGGGGCTTAGACTAGGAAAACATTAATTTCTCTCTTCCCTTGGTAATCTGACTCAAAGGCCAAGTGATACAGGAGAATTGCAGCATGAAGAATTAATAAAAAATTGAAAGGCACAAAAGGTTTTGAAGCTCTATTATAGTGGTTGGGGTTGGCCAATCCCAAATGACATGGATCTTAGCTAGATCCACATGAATACCTTGCTCATCTATGATGTAATTCATATACTAGATGTAGCTCATGCCAAAGGTGAATTTTTCCAATTTGGCACACAATTTATATTGCCGTGGGGTTTGAAGTACCTACCAAATGTGTTGTAAGTGCTCCTCCCAAATCTTGTTGAAGATGAGGACTTCATCTAGATAAATAACGATAAACAAGTTTGTGAAGGGTCATGATCTATTATCCATCAACCTCATAAAAGTAGAATGGGAATTTCTCAACTTGAAGAGCATTACCATCCATACATCTATGGGCTCTAATGGAGCTTCGTGATAATCATACATCAGATTGATCTTTCTCGAATACTTGGCCCCATTGAGTTGGTCTAGAAGGTCATCAATCTGTGCGATTGGATACTTTTTCCTGATAGTCATTTTGTTTAGTTCCTAATAATTAATGCAGAACCTCCAGGTTCCATCCTTCTTTTGTACTAGCACAATTGGGCTCCCACAAGGTCAGGAACTTAGTCGAACATGCCATTTTTACAACAACTCCTATATTTTCCACATGATCTCCTCATTTTCCTGAATGGAGCAGCGATATATCAGACAATTGGGAAGAGTTGCTCCAGGAGTCGGATCAATTGAATGCTTCACCTGATAGTGCAAGGGTACCCCTGTGGGTGAGGAGAAGATGTCACTATATTCTTCCATGACATTATCCGCCTTATTTTGTTGCATGGAGGAACCCTTCTCGGGGGGCCATTGATGTGGCCACAATAATCCCTTACTTTGAAAGTGAATAAGGAAGAAAGAAAAAATTCCTAGTATGTGATATGATCTTACTGCATTTCTTATCAGAGATCAAAGAGACGGCAGTAGGTGGGCATACCTCTGGTATTCTACATAAATTATTACCCAAAGTAATAATAACAGTGCATTGGCATATACACTTCCTAGGGTTGTAACTTTGGTATACAATCTTCGTTTGATGCATATAGTACCTTGTTGGAAATATTTATATGATGAATAAAAATTTCAACTGAAAACATTACTTAATGTCTCACATTTTCCTTTCTTACAAAAAAAATGTTTAGGGCCTAAAAGTGACTCTAAATGTTCAAGGCCTAAAAAACTGCCAAAATAGAAAAATGTGCTACAAGTAAGGAAATTGAAAGAAAGAATGGTGGGGGTCCAAGTGGAATAGGTGGGTGGTCACTAATATCTGCCTGGATCATCCATGCATAAAATACTATAACGGGAGAACTACGTTTAAATATCAATGAATTCTTGAATGGTTTATATGAGTGTTATCCATCATCACTTCAATATTGTTTGGAGCATTCTTAGATGGTGTCTTATTAACATAATAGAAGCTTAGTCAAAATTATGAATACTTGCGTCATAATATTTTGATTTCCCATGGTCTGTGTCAAAGACTTGTGTCTCAAATTTCCTAGGAACTCACATTCTGCTCAAAATATAATGAGGATTGCAAGTACATGGATCTAGCAATAGAGGGAGAAAACGTAAAAGAATGAAGCAAAGCTTGCGATAAAAGGATCTATTCTAGCATCCACATTTGAATATCTGAGGTTAAGAGGGAGAGTAGGAATATAAGAAAATTTGAAATATGCTTGTGTGTGACTACATAAGAGAGAATATAATATTCTTCGAGTAAGAGGGAGATCATGTTTTTCTATAGTTGTCATGAATTTAAAGAAGTCTCATAATTTAATAAGGCCTGATAGAAAAACTATATTAGCTTTAAAGGGAGCTCAAAATGATCAAATTAGACTATGTCTCATATTAAGAGGGACTTCGCCACTAAATGTGATCTTGAAGTGATGAATCCTAATGAAATCTTAAATGCAAAATTTTAATGATGATGTTCATCTAATTACTTTTTTTTTGGGATACTTTGACTCTAATTGAGTTGAAAGTGTTGTCAATGGAAAGAATATATATGATGGATGTTTGGGACTTGACTCAACAATGGTTTCTTGGATAAGTAGGAAACAATATTATATGGGAAACTGGTGTGGCTAAAGATAAATATATGAAAGCATATGTAGCTTGTTTGGCATGTTGTGAGGGAGTATGGCTTTGGAAACTATTTTGTAGATCATTTAACCAAATCTTGGAATGAATTGTTTTGTTCCGTGATAACCTAAGCTATCTAGAGCTGAAAGACATTCCATTATTACATTATAAGAAAAACCATATTGAGATCAAGTACCAGTACATTTATGATATGGTATATAAGAGAGCAGTGAGGATCCAATACGTCTCCATTCATGAGCATACAACTGACATTCTCACAAAACTTGTATCTTTTGTGTAGTTTGTATACTTCAGAGAAAAGCTTGCACTAGTGGAGAAATGCTCTATTAGTGAGAAGGAGAATTAATGTGACATCAATAGTGGTATTGATCAGACTGTTGGTGACAATAGGAGCATGAACAAAACTGTTGATAGATGAAAAAAAGGGGTGTGGCTTAAACTCTTGGTGAAAACATGAGCATGACCTGGAATTTCAATGGATGGAAAAAATGGGTATGACTTGTATTATTGGTGACAATAGGAGCATGACCTAATTTTTTTATGAATGGAAAATAGGGGTATGGATTGGACTGTTGGTGAGAAGAGGAGCATCAATTGGAATTTTTATGGATGGACAATAGGGGTTTGGTGAAAATAAGAGAATGACCTAGACTATTGATGAACGGAAAATATGGGTATGGATTGGAATGTTGGTGACAATAGGAGCATGGTCTGAACTATTGGTGAGATAGAAAGAGTCACAAAAATTCTTGAAAGGAATGGTATTTGGGGCTCAAACATTCATGGAATGGGTTCTTATTCAATGTCATGACACATAGAGAGGCCTTTGTATTTCAGACATGGATTTCGCTAGGGTTTGACCATGGGGGATGGAAATCCTAAACTAGTCAGAGTACCATGAGGTGAGGTGCCCACTAGATCTTGGTGACTAGTTGAGTAAGTACCATCAGTTAAGATATCTAACCAAGGTTTTGGTATGTATTGATGAGAATGTTGATGTAGGTCGAGGGTATTAATAGATAAAAATATGTTATCGATGATATTTACCATTATTTTTAGAAATATCTTGTATACAGAAAACATATGGATAATCATTACAAATAAACATTTTCTTGTGTGATGTATTATGACTAGAATTAGGAATATTTTCTCTATGTCAAGGACATTGACCAGAATTACGAAAATGATTCCATAGACCGAGTTTTATCCTCCCAACATCCTTCTCATACCTTTGATAAAGTTGCATGGATCTTCAAGAGAGCTACTCAGATCTCTATTTAAAGGGAGATGATCATATCTATGAGAGAGTTGCTTGGATCTATGACAAATCCACTTGGATCTCTATTTCAAGAGAGCACTTTTTGGCATCTGTCCAGGGTTGAGACTGTATAGAGTTTGACCTGGACTATGTGCACTTGTTATGTATTGGTGAACAAGGATTAGTTTGGATACCATGAGGTTAAGGCACCGACCAGATCATGGTGACTAGTTGATATTGATGTTGTACCATAGGTACTAAGTGGGCGCCATGATTTATATAGGCCAAGAGGGTTGACCTGGATATTTTTGACACTATTAATTATGATATTGATTTTGATGTTGATCTAATCTTAATCATTCCTTAGAGAACCCTTTCAACTTGTTGACATATTGATAGACATTACGAATATCTTCCTAGATAAGAGGGAGTGTTATTGACTGTAGTTATGTTCATTCTTCATAATCCTTTATGCATATATAATACAATGGAGAAGCATGAAAAAAATTAAACTTTAAATTAGAAGAAAGAAAAGAAAGGAAATTAATAAAACCATAGCTCGTACTCACATAAATAACATATTTAGCATAAGTTACTACCCATCATAATTTAAGTAGTATTTTTCTAAAAGATGGGATAAGGAACAAGATATAAATAAATATACTTACCAAGAGTTACTACCCACAAATATTTACATAATATGAATAAAAGTGCAAATTTGCAAACTTACTAGAATTTAATTTACAAAGAGACATAATCTAATTTACAAAGAGACATGTGCCTTGGATATCTTGAATATAAAATGCACTTGAACCCTTTCATTTTATACATTCACTTATCACACACATATCTCTCTCTCACACAAATTTTGATCTCTACTTTCCATTCATGATTATTAGTTGAATTTCTGAAGTGTGATTTCTTGATGAACATAAAATACCTAATATATACCATAGTTCAGAAATAAAGTACTTGTATTAATTGTATTGAAAAATCAACATGTTGTTGCCATAAATAACAAAACAATTTTCCTTTCTAAAACTCAACTTTGTTTCTTTAACAAAAGAGTGAGTTCTTTAAACTCAATTAAAAGGAAAACGTTCTTCTTCTCACCAAAAACAATATTTTCCCCAAGCATAAAAAAAAACCTCAAGGATGTTGCCACATCACTATATATACAAGGACATAGCATCGTTTGTAAAAGGAACAAAATGAACCATACAAGCCATGTTAGATATCATTACTGACATTTGTACACTCTAAATGTACATTCCTTGTAAACATTGTGTACTCCTTATCACTTAATAACTCATTCTAGGACGACCTTATTCCTTGTCCAACATTAGGTGTGTATCATCCTTTAATTTTCTTGTCCAAAATGCCTTATTACCCTTTGAATATTTTTATCCTATGACATATCACATCTAAGTTATTTTGGTGTTATGACATATTGCATATTTTTATTTTTTATCCTTGCGATGTTGGTAATCCTTCTCCCTTCATTATCACACCCTAATGTTTTATTTTATATGATTTCTCATAACAAAATATTAATTCAATGTGATACATCACACCATTCATATTTTCACCCTTCTCATATAGTGCTATTTTCTTCTTTGTCTTTCCTTCGCTTCTTAATTTTCTTTTCCCCCTTGTCTTCCCTAAAATTCTTTAATTATTGAATACATTTTCTAAATTTTGTAAAGGATACCCTTCTTATCACATCAAAATATTTTCTTTTTCTACAACATGTCACATAGAATATTTTTCGAATGCAACGAGTCACATCTTTGAAAAATATTCTCTTGTGATACAACTTGTATAAACTTTATTTATTGCACCTAAGAATTTTATATGTGTGTGGTGTATTGCACAAAAAAAATATATATTGGTCTAGTATATTTTATCCCAAAACAAGTTTCCTTGTGATACATTATATGTCTCTAATTTTGCCCAAAATGTCTAAAGTATTCCTTCATTGCATACCAACATTAGGTTTGGTCGTGGTTTTCCACAGAATACAATATCTTAACATGATGCATTGCACTAGAAAATAATCCTTTCCCATGATATTAGAAACATCTCCAAAGCTTTTGGAAAAATAATTTAATTTACAAAGTCATTTATCCATGGTGATAAACATTATATTACCATGGAATAATTTCTCTATGTGATCCACATTGTATCATAACAATCATTTATATTATGTGATACATGATATGTCCCACAAAGACTTTAATCACGAAATGCACCAACATTTGTTGACTCCTCATCACAAATTTTTCTATGTCTTTTTCATACAATTATAAGATTTATACAACCCTTTTCATCCATTCTCATCAATACTTTCCATGGACTTAAAATATGTTGAAGCTTTATTCATTCACTAAGGAGTAATTTTTATATCCTTGGTTATTCACACATTTTACCTTTTAGGAAAACCCACAAGAATTTACGTTTATAGATGAAATTAAGGATTTGTGTAGCCCAAGGCCTGTTAGCCCCTTCACATAATTATATATATAGTGTGATTCTCATAAGGCTAGAGGTCATAGCCACCTAAGTGGAATGTTACAACTATGTCCCTTTATCCATACAATAATCTTATAGCTTTAATGATCTCTTTCATAATTTCTATATGGTAGGATATATCCGAACGATTCACTCACATAGACTATAATTGCTAAATTTGTAATAGGTATTCTATTTCCAATTACATGAATACATAGTTATCCTTGAAATGTAATACATATAACAAACATACAAAAAACTAAAACAAAATGACATTCCAACACTCAAGCTCTAAAACATTGACATAAATCCTCGTAATGATTTCCTTAACACTCATATCTTCAAAAACACTTATAATTGCAAGTACAAGTTCATAAATATTCCAATAAGATGCATCATATTAAACAATTGCATAGGAAAGCAAGAGAAATAACTTATTGTTTTTGTTAGTGAAACTAACTAAGTTATAGCGACATTCTTCCAAATTATGAGCTCTATTACATATTTTTTGTTTACAACAACCCACCTCCAAGTTGAGAAGTGATACAAGAAGAGTAAAAGTAGAGTTCTCATAGGGTGTTCACTCTATGTAAGGTTATAGGACCAATGATACAAAAAGCCCTAGGGTTGAGCTCAATTGGACCAACATATAAATCTAACACCATAATAAATACCCCACAAAACACAAGGATAAATCCTTCCTTATCTTCTACATAGTCCCCTAATAACCTCTCCCTCTATTTCTATTTACTGTATGCATGAAGTTCAAATTTCTATCCAATTACCCAATTATATTTCTCCATCATTTATGGATTATCATGAATTCATACTTGGATGTTGTTATCCAAGGTGTGTTAACCTATATGGATTCATCCCTAACCAAAAGTTTAATTCTCTTTCTTCTTTTTTCATCATTAGGAATATACTTATTAATGAGCACCAATATTGTAGCAAGAATGCTGCAACTCCTGGGGCTACCAACTTTACTTTATCAACCCAGGGTTCGTAAGAAACTTGGAGGTGACAGTGTTGTATAAACAAGTAGATGTGATGGGTCTTATTTTTGTCATTTCTAGGCTTGTGATAGACCAATATGGTTTCTCAAACCAAACTTCTATTGATTCAAATGAAGCTTGATTACCAATGAGAAAAGGGGAAATTTGCACTAAAGGAAATCTTGTCTACTGTAGTAAGAAAAAGACTGAAATCAAATACTTAAACACACCATTAATATAACTAACTTCTAAGAGGCTTTGCTTCAAAAGAATCCTAATTTAACATATGTGCAATCCTACTATCCTAGGCATGCAATTTGAAACATCCAAACATTCTACCGATGTGCATGTAAATGAACAAAATAAATCTTTTTTCCTTTTTTTCTTTTTTTGTGTGAGAATGTGAATGCTAACTTCTCTTGGTGGTGTGGCAGGTGGATTAGGGATGATGGTGAATGGTTAGATGGTTTGGTAGGCAAGTATGGGTCTTCTCCTATCATCCTAGGGGATTTTTCCACAATTCGGCCTCAAACAAGGCCACTACAGGTCAACCTATAGGATGTCATACTGCATCCTACAAGATGTCCTAATGCTCCTACATGATCCCCTATATTCTTACAGGATTTATCTAAGAGAAAGAGGAGGGATTTGGAAGGTGACGTATGGCGTAGGGAAGGTGAATGGTGGGTTAAATGAGGGAAGGGAGTGCCTAGGACTCCTTAAGAGATCAAAGCAGGGTTGTGAGATGGTTGGATATGCTTAACAAACTTGAAAAGTATTCTTATGGAATGATGAATTTGGTGAGAGATTTAGTGAAATAAAGTGATAACAATGGATCGATGAGGTTAGGATGGGATTACTAGTCATGAAATCTCTTTGTACTACTGAAACTCCTACACTCCATCAATCACTGACATTTTATCCATGAATCACGTTAAAAAAGAAAGGTTTTCAATTAACTAAGGAAAAACAGAATTTTATTATATAGTTGCCTATGCATCGGAAACCTTGCAGAATGATGTGAAACATTTATGAGATCTAATGCAACGTTGAAGACATCAAAAATGGAAAATAAATCCTATTCTTGAAAACTAGTAAAACGCTGGCCTAAGTAATAGAAAACCGTAAATTCCATGAGAAATCATAATTCTAGATTTTTGGGGCTGCATAGGAGGTATTTCCTCAAACCATGGTCCTTGAAGGGAGGATTGAGGCCAGATCCACCCACTAACATCATTTGTATATTCATTTACCTTGATAAGCTACTACAATAATGCACAAATGGAAGCAAACTAATCAAATCCACAACTACTTGCAATGAAATAATGCTAAAGACAATTTAATCATTAACCTATGAAATCAACTAAGCATAAAAATACAAGAAGAGGATCCTTTGCTACTAGGTTTGGGCCCTAACCCTAGAGCTTTAGCCCTCTGAGCCAACTTAGTGTTGGATCAAGGAAATGCTCATTCTCATTATCAAACCAGAAAATCACATAACAATGTCTTCCACAAGTTTTGAACTCGAAAAATGCTTAGTGCTTTTACATAAAAAATTGAATATTAATGAGGTTCTAGGCCTTATTATATATAAAAATGAAGCCTCCAATGACTTCCTTAAATCTAAGGAGGCTTGGCTCCCAAGCTCGAGATGAACTATCCCTTTAACTGTCACTGGCTCAACTGCCTTTAGATCTTCATGACTTGGTTGCTTCTACTCTGAGCTAGTGTGATTTCATGGAGGAATATTTGAATGAGTGAGGAGTAAATGAGGAGAATATATCTCCTACAATCTCTCCTCCTTGTCTCATTTGAGTTTCTTCCCTTAATTAAACAAAATTTCCATGATTTTCTCTCAAAAACCTGCAATCAATGCACATTAGTCGACTAAGTATAATATCTCACTTTTACTCATCTCATTAAGAAAAATATAATCAAAGTATGTAAGGAATTATGAGAAGAGTTGATTTAAATAAGCTAGGAGGTGTATTAAGGCCCATATATTTACCCAATTATGAGGCTCATGATCACCCCCTTACTGAAAGTGTTTCTCATCCTCTGAGCAACTCAATCTATATCCATGTCTTTCATTGCTCTAGTAGCCTCCATGACATCACATGCTTCTACTATAGTTTCCTCTTCCTGTGCATAGAATCATGCCTTCCCCTCTATCACCTCCCACTTCTTTATCTCTTCCTCTTCCTTCCTTCCTTCCAACATTCCTAAAAGAAGTGGTGGATTGAGTCTCATGCCAATTCAATTGACGTTGAGTCTTTGGAGAGCCTTCTTGTACATGGGTGTTCTATTTAGTGCCTCTCTCAATATTTGAGGAGAATGGTACTCTCTGACTTTCAAGATGTAGGGCAAAGTGTTCTATATCCTTTGGAAAGATTGCATGCTATCATCCCCTAACAACCTGAACATGTCCTCAAAGTGTGTGATTTCTTGCTCTTGGGTAGAGAGGTACCTAGGTGCAATTTTAGGGTAATTTGCAATCAGATTGTGGGTGATGATGACAGCCATTGAGTTTGATTTCTCAACTCTTATCATGAGGGGTTTTCCCCCTTCTCTTGCCATTAATTTCTTTATTTCTATAGCTCTTGCCTCCTCATAATTCATCCATGATGCCAAAACCATCAATTGCAAGTCCCCTAGTTTTGAATTAGGGTCCCACACATTCAGATCTATCAAGGCCAAGTTATGTAGGTAAAACTCAGACATTTTGGCTGTATCCTCCAGGATGCTTTGATCATAGATATTAATGAATTGTCTCTAGTCTTGGAAGGGCATAGTGCCTCTTTGTGCTAAATTCTTTATTTGGAACAATGCATAGGACTTTGCTGGCATCTTGCACTGAATTGCCTCTAAGGATAGACTGGCCATGGATGCTAATTAACTTTCTCCTTCTTATAACTATCCCCTTAGCCATGAATTCTTTTTTTCCGACTGAGCATTCATCATTACCTCTTTGTCCCTTAGGCTACTCAATTCTCTACCCATCTCCTTTAATTTCTCCTCCATTTGGCCTATATCCTACACTCCTTTAGATTTGGCGATTTGCATCCACCTATGTGTTCTTTCCCTTTCTTTCTCAAACTCAAAGAATAAGGGGATGGAAAATTTTTGTGGAATGACCATACCTCCTTCAATGAACCTATAGTAGGATTCAAGGTTGGGTTGAGGACTACGTTCCCTCATTACTGGATCCTCCTTCTTTGTCTCTTGTTGCATGATCCCTTATTTGTCCAATTTCTGAGTTTCATGTAGGTTTAGCAGAGTTTCATGTAGGATGGCCTCTACTTCTTGTAGGTCATTTTGTGTCTCTTGTAGGAGTCCTTTTCCTTTGCATGAGGCAGATTTGCTGATAGGCCTCTTAACATAAGTGATAGGAGATTTGGGAGAGGCTTGTCCTGATGATCCTTCTCCTTGATTTTTCACAACAGGGGCTATTTCTTCTTACTATTTTGGTAAGTCTTAAATGACAATAGGAACTTTGGTGGTGTTTGAGGTTTTCCTTCCCTGATCCTTGTACTTTTTATTGTCCTAAAGTACAATGGAGTTTGTCTCTGTTTCTTCCCTTTTTTCTTGATAGGGGTACTTAGGGCAGTGAGGGCAGCTGCTACCTCTTTCTGAGTGGGTTCTAGAGATACCCTTGGTGATTCCTCCTCTTCTTTAGCTTTCATTCTAGACCTATATTCTTCCTTGTCTTTTGTTTCCTCTTTTCCATTTTTCTTCTCATCCTTGTGTTTCTCTCCTTTTTCTCCCTCTAGTTCCTCACTTTGTTCATCAATTTCTTCCTTTGCATATTGTTCTATCTCTTCATCACTTTCCTTATCTATTCTTCTTCATCCCTCTCTGTTTCTTCTCCACCCCTTTCACTAGCAGTGGGGCTTGTGTCATATTCAATATCTTTTATGTCTTCCTCTGTCTGCATGCCTCTGAAAGTTTTCCATGTAATAGGGAGTCTTAGGTTTCAGAGGGCATCTTCTAGGATAAGTTTAATTAACCCATGATGGGATAGATGTTGATGGTTTCCTCCCTACACCTTGATTCTCGTATCTATCATTGATTGAAGAAGAAAGTAGGGTATGCTTAGTCTATTTTTAGGAAGTGTGACTACTCTAAATGACAACTATTGGAGAAGCCTAAAATGGTATCCATATACCACACTATACCTACCTTCACATGATACATACTTAATGAGGTGGTAGCTAATTCCATTCCAAGGATATGGCAAGCTTTCTCTTCTAACAACCTTTTTTTTCTTCCATTTCCTCCTCTCCTTCCAAAAAGACTTTCTTCTTTGTAATTTGGCTACTACCCTTGTCTTCCTTTCTCCAAGGCAACCCTAAAGGAAGTGTGGTGATTCTTCCTATGACTTCACGATTGATTTCTACAGAGAGGCCTTTCACCACAGTAGTGGTATGGGTTCTAGTTAGTGGTATGTGGGAGAGAGCAAAGTCTCTGCCCACTTCATCATCATATCCCCTCATTTTTTCAAAGAAACCCATCCAATTGTTCCTTGTGAATATCTCCACTATTGGAGGGTGTTTATGAATTCTCACCATGTTGGTGGGTTCCCTCTTGTTAAATCCCCGTATCATTTTTCTTATGCATGTGGAGGTCGTATAGGTATAACTCCAAATTCTAATGGGTGAGAGATTTTAAATGAAAATTTTGTGTACAATTCCCCTAGACTATAATCTCTTTAACAAAATAGAAGGATTTCCTATATTTCTTTTACTTGGAAAATGTGGGAAGGTGTAGCTCCTACCTCCTTGTCACCGCATGATGAAGCCAACCTTTTGTTTTTCCCTTCTTAAATTCTCTCTACCAATCCTATAGATGATTTTTTTGTATCCTGTAGCATCTCCTGTAGGATCCTGTAGGTGCTCCCGCACTGAAAAATACTGCTTATTGTCTTTCCTATAGACTGCTTCAGGGAATGAGAGAAACCTTACTTCGATGTATCCTTGAGATTGCGAATGACTCCTATGCATGGGAATCAGTGTTTTATTTCCTCATATGGGTGATTGGAGTGGGATGGTGTGCTAGCAATTAAGGTACGAGTTCCCATTTTTGGACCATTGGCCCCACTACCACAAATCATTCTCCTTATCTCGTAATTGACTCCCACTTTGGGAATCTGTAACTTAACCACTTTCGACCTCATCTTTTCTTTCTCCTAATTTGACTGTTGCCATGTGTGTAATGAACTAATTGTATTCTCCTCGTTGATTGACCAAATCTGTCCAAGTTAACTAGCCACATTTTCTTATAAAACTAACTCTTTCACGAAAATACATGTTTGATCATATTATTCTAATGAGAGAGCTTAAGTGAGATAACATACCTATGGTAAGATTCCTTGATATTGCTTGTTGGAGAGTCAAGTCCTTGTTGTGTATTTGCTACATGTGTTTTTCTCTTTCTTTTTTTATTTTACTCCTTTGATGTTTTTCTTTGATGTGCAGGTACTGGATGGTGATGCTAATGATCCTGTTGCTATTGATAAGCTCTAGAGGAGATTCTTGACATTTGGATCTCCATGTTCAAGCTTATTGCGACCTATGATTCTTTTGTTTTTTGGGATAGGCTGCTATAGTATTTCCTACAAGATGTCATGTGGCTATATCTCCCCCAAATTTATATTATTTCCTTCACTTATGGAGTATTAGAATGGTTGTCATGGGTAGATAAGGGGTATAAGGATTAATGAATGAGAGATATAGCATTTAGGTGTTGTCCCCTTGTTCTCTGTCTTTATCCTCTTTTATTTGTTTTTCTTCTCCGAAAACTGTAATTTTTTGAAACTGACTTATTGGATGAATGTAGGGGTAATCATGGTGGAGAGAGGCATGGTGATGAGGTGGAGAGGCACATTTTCTTTTACACAAGAAGGTCATCCCCTTACTCTAGGGTCACTTTCCTTCGGATTCCCAAGCCACCACAATCCCTACAGGATCATCTTGTAGATTTCTAGGTAATATTGTAGGTTTACAAGGAATCCTGTAGAAAACACAAAACCCTTGGAAATTGAGCTAGATGAGTCCATAAATGGAGGGAATGATGGGATGATGAAGGATATGGAATGGAAGAATGAAGAAATGAATTGTATCGGTCCTCTTGATCCTCTCTTACTGCTCTGATCCTCCTCCTTCTAACCTAAAAAGAACATTTTCAATGTTTTATTTTCTCTCTTTTTGTGTTTCTTTTTTGTTTTTTTTTTAAACAACTAGTCTACATCCAAGAGGTTCTCATCCTAGATACTTGCCCTAGGTGCCTCAAAAGAGGTTTTCACCCCAATATCTTTTAATCTCCCTTTTTTTTTGACACCATTGGGCCACCTCAAGAGGTTTTCAACCCAACATTGGGACTTAGGTGCCTCATGGAGATTTTCACCTGAGTCTTCTTTTTTTTCCTTTTTCCTTTTCTTTCTTCAATGACTTGATGGGGTGGAAGTTGAGACTTGTTCCACTACCATCACTATCTTGTTGATGCCATTAATGAATTCTTGCTTTGACAAGGGCTTCTTGTAGACCTTCAATCTGTTCCCATTGACAAGTAAAGGAATAATCTCTACATCAATGGTTCTTATCATCCCTAAGCCATTATCATGACATTTCTCTATGACATAAGGCCTTAACCATCTACTCCTTAACTTACCTTTAAAATACTTGTATCTGGAATCATACAACAAAGCCCAATCACCTTCTTGAAATTGTTTTTCCTTTGTGTTCTTTTCATGCCAGATCTTCCTTTGAACTTGAGTCACCTTTTTATGTAGGAGGGCCTACATTCTAAACTCATATAACCCATTCAGCTGGAGCAATCTCTCTTGTTGTTCCCTGGTGAGATCTAGATCTAGTTATGGTAGTTTTTCTACCATTCTTAATGTGTTGTACTCAAACTCAATGGATAGCAGGGCCTTATTCCCATAGACCAATTCATAAGGAGTGAATTTATTTGTGGTCTTCCAAGTGATATTGTAGGCTCAAGTGGCCTCAACTAATCTATCTGGCCAGTCCTTTCTGTTGCTGCTAATTAGTTTGGTGGAAGTTTCCTCTAGTGCTCTGTTGGTCACCTACACTTGCCCATTAGCTTTCGGGTGATAAGGATTGGATGTTCTATGCTTGATCTTGTGTTGACTTAACAAATCTTCAATTAGTGAGATGTAAACTAGCTACCTTGATCAATGACTAGTTCTCTAGGGTACCTAAACTTATAAAATAATTTTTTCCTTAAGAACTCAGCCATTAGGTCAGTTGGAATGGGTTCTCCTTATTTTTCTCCCCATGTAGTCTCTTCAAATATCTCTGGTTGTTCACCTAAGGGGTCCTCCAATTCACGGCCACTAAAGAAGATGGAAAGTTGGATGTTTGAAGTGATGGGCATATTAGGTAGAAATTTTCCTAAGTTCTCCCTATTCCTACGAGGCATGAAAGAAGTGTTTTTGTTTTGTTTTGTGTTTTTTTCAAGCTTTGAGACTAATTTCAGAATTGAAATTACAAACTAAATGGAAACTAGCCGACTGAATGAAAACTAGTTGTTTGAATGAAATCTCACTTGCAGAATGGAATAGAAAGCAAAATAACGTACAATTACTTTTGTAGAAATGAAGCTAATAGAAAAATGCCAGAGATAAGAAATGGTAGAAAGAAAGTAGAATTCACATCTTACTCAGAAACCTGCCAAGCAATGACACCAGAAAGAGATGAGCACCAATATTGCAGCAAGAATGTTGCAACCCTTGGGGCTACCAACTTTACTTTATCAACTTGAGATTCTACAAACTTGGAGGTGACAGTGCTATATAAAAAAGTAGATGTGATGGGTCCACTCTTTGTCACTACTAAGTTGGAGATAGACCACTATGGTTTCTCATACCAAATTTATATTAATTCAGAAGAAGCTTGATTACCAATGAGAAAAAGGGAAAACTGCACTAAAGGAAATCTTGTTTGTTGTAGTAAGGAAAAGAGGCTTTGCTTCAAAAGAATGCTAAGTTGACATATATGCAATCCTATTTTCCTAGGCATGCAATTTAAAACATCCAAACATTCTACTATTGTGAATGTAAATGAACAAAATAACTCTTTTTTCCTTTTTGTCTTTTTTTGTGTCAAAATGTGAATACTAACTTATCTTAGTGGTGTGGCAGGTGGATTAGGGATGATGGTGAATGGTCACATTGACTAGAAGTGGGGAGGATCATGGGTATATAAGGATGGACAAATATCTCCATTGGTATGAGGCCTTTTGGGGTAAGTCCAAAAGCAAATCCATGAGGACTTAGGCCCAAAGTGGACAATATCATAACATTGTGGAGATATGTGGTGTCCAGAGTCCTTACAGGGTCTTCTCCTATCATCCTAGGCACAAATTGGCCTCAAAACAGGCCACTACAGGTCAAGCTATAGGATGTCATAATGTTTCCTACAAGATGTCCTAATGCTCCTACAGGATCCCCTGTATTCCTACAGGATACATCCGAGAGCAAGAGGATGGATTTGGAAGGTGATGTAAGACTTAGATAAGGTGAATGGTGGGTGAAATGAGGCAAGGGATGCCTAGGCCCCCTTTAGAGCTCAAAACAGAGTTGTGAGATGGTTGGATTCGTTCAATAAGCTTGAATAAGTATTCTTATGGAATGATGAATTTGGTGAGGGATTTAGTGAAAGAAAGTGATAACCATGGATGGATGAAGTTAGGATGGGGTTGTTGGTCATGAAATATCTTTGTACTAATGAAACTCTTGCACTACATCAATCACTTACATTTTATCCATGAAGCATGTTAAACAAGAAAGCTTTTCAATTAACTAAGGAGAAACATAATTTTATTATCTAGTTGCATATGCATGAGAAATATTGTAAAAAGATGTTAAACATTTATGAGATCTAATTCAAGGATGAAGACATTGTTAGTGTCAGTCTTTCCAGACTTCCTCCGGTGATCAAATATGCTCTTACAAAGTGATTTTGAAGTGTCAAGGTCAAATTTTGTCATTTCAGTGAGTCTTCAAGCAAAATTTGGTCATTAGGGATTAGGTCTAGGGTTTGCTTTAACTCCTTCTAAAGTTGTCCAAATGTCGGTCCATGTCATCATTTAGCTGAGTGTATCATCATTCAGAGGGTTTTCATCATCATATTAGATTCCATTGGGTCATGTTACACCTTGTTTATGCTTCAGTTGTGCCTTGGCAAGCTCATTTCCCTCTCCTAGGGTTTTGAAAGCTAATTTCTCTTGAATGGTCAAATCATCGGAAAAACTTGTTTCTTGATGTTCATACACCTTCCCCTATCCTTAAAGTACCTTATCAAGTGCTTCCCATCACTGAGATTCCCCAAATTCCTCATTTTCGCATAAACCCTAGTTTCTAGCTACAACTTGGCAATTTTCTAGGTTTGGCCTGTGTTTTTTCCTTTTGGACCCCTTCCCCTCAGTCAATCTCTGAAATTCCACTTTCCCTTGCTTTCTAACATCCCTACCTACTCTCAAAAACTTCCCGAAGAATTTAGAAGCCCCCTATCCCCTTCATTTCGCTCCATTTCGACAAAATTCCTTGTTTCACACATCGGGACAAGTCGCACTCAAATAATGTTCCAGAGAAACCAAAGATGAATTTTGGGAAACTGAGAGAGGTTTCTGTCCATAACATGCCAAAGAAGAAAAACATCCTTCACTTTTTGCACACGTATCATGGTTTTAGAGAAATGTCAAAATTACAATCGTCAGATCCAAGGAGGTTGGCCAAAGCAATAAAACAGAGAAAGAGGCCCGATCCACTCCATATCTTGGTCGAGGCTTCACTCAAGGATCAAGGCACTAAATATCCTAGCCATAGCACAAATCCCAAAATTTTTTGAGAATTTTGGGTAATTTTGGAATTTTTTGGAAATTTACAGGTTTTGGCTTCTCAACGGGTCTCACCCCCGGTGAGACCCTTTGTCATCATAGCTCCGTTTTGCAAAAACTCAGCATTTTTGGATTTTTCATGTAAAGTTACATATGCCTATGGATGGATTTGAGTTTTTATGGAGCTCTGGGCCTCCAAAAGGTCAAAATACATGAAAAATTTGACTTTCTGCCCCTTTTCTGAGTTGCAGAAGCAGTCTTGGGAGAATTGAGTTTTGACTGGGAACATGACCACCAAATTCCAAAATTCTGGTTCGGTTAGAAAGTAGACTCGCAAACCTTTCCAACGAGCTTTCCTGCACCCAATTCTGATACCGGAAAGGCCTCCAAATAGAGCTCCAAAGTGCGCGACCTGTTGAGAAAAGGGGCGCGACCCGTTGAGGAAATGTTGCCAGATTTGACCAGTTCAGCCTAGAAATTCCAGTTTTGACCTTTTTCAACTTTCTGAGGTTAATGATGATCTTAATGGATGTAATTGTGACACTTTTTGGATACTTTTACTCTTTTTTAACTCTTCTAGAAGAATTTCTCATGTAAAGGGTAAAAATTCAATGTATGAACTAATTTCCAAGTTTATAGAGGCAAGTTGTTTTGAATGCCTATTTTGTAGTGCTTAGTTTAGAAATTGTTAAAAATGCTCCTAGGATAGTGAGCTCGACCCATGAAGGTAGGGAAAGAGGTTAGATCATCTATATTATGTACTTTCTTACTCATTGTGATGGTGGGACTCTTGAGAGAGCAGTAGCTCATTGTATTATCTCTTGTATCTCTGCAATTTTTGGCAAGGAAGACCAGGGTTTTGCAGTCATCTTTGGGATTCTTGTGGACTCATGTGTTGATGGTGTGATTCTTCAGTCATTGTAAGCTTTGTTATGTGTTTCATTTTCCTTTTATACTTCTGCATATTAAACAGATGAAGTGATAAAGTAAGAATTCATGCTTGTCATGCTCTGCTTTTAAGTTTGTTTAAATTTGATGTTTTCTACTGTTTAAAGAGAATTCAAATTCATTATTTGCTCTCTTTAGCCTTCTCGTTTTCATTCCTGACCATTCACTTCAGTCAAAGACATCAGCACAGCCTCCTACGTCGCCCCAAAGACTTCCCTGCAGAAACTGTGTCCCATCCCCGCAGCCAAATTTGCCCTCTCCTCAGCTTGCCACCAAAAACCCAAAACCCCCAAAATCAAATTCTTTTATCAGTTTACTAGCCTAAAATTAGTGTTACCCTATTGTTCATCTCATCCATTGAAGATTTTACCAAGATTGACCGGAGAGAGCCTTCTCCTGCCCCGTAGGGCTAGCTACGAGGCTAAATGGTTTGATGTTGCCTTGAGGTTTGCCTTTTTCAGCTTGAGGTGAAATTTTAAGCGCTAACAAACATCATAAATGGAAATTAAATCCTATTCTTGAAAACTAGTAAAATGCTCGCTAAGTGACAGAAAATCCTAAATTCCATGAGAAATCAAAATTCTGGTTTTTTGGGGCTACATAGGAGTTCTTTCCTCAAACCATGGTCCCTGAAGGGAGGAGTGAGTCCATGTCAACCCACTAATAGCTTTTGGACATCCTTTACCTTCCTAAGCTACTGCTACATCAACGCACAAATGGAAGCAAACTAATCAAATCCACAACTACTTGCAATGAAATAATGCTAAAGACAATTGAATCATTAATTTATAAAATGAACTAAGAATATAAATACAAGAAGAGGATCCTTCCTCTCTAGGGTTGGGCCCTAACCCAAGAGCTTTAGCCATTTGAGTCAACTCAATGATGGATCAAAGAAATGCTCATTCTCATTATCAAATCAGAAAATTACATAACAATGTCTTCCACAAGTCTTTAGCTCGAAAAATGCTTAGTGATTTTACATCAAAAATTCGAATCCTAATGAGGATCTAAGCCTCCTTATTTATACAACTGAAGTCTCCAATAACTTCCCTAAATCTAAGGAGGCTCAGCTCCCAAACTGAAGATGAACTGGCTCTTCAACTATCACTTGCTCAGTTGCCTTTTGATCTTCATGATTTGGCTTGTTATACTCAAAGATAGTGTGATTTTATGGAGGAATATTCGAATGCGTGAGGAGTAAATGAGGAGGATCTATCTCCTACAATCTCTGCTCCTTGTCTCATTCGGGTTTCTGACTTAATTAGCCAAAATTTCCATGACTTGCTATTAAAAACCTGCAAACAATGCACATTAGTCCACTAGGCATAATATCTCACTTTTAGTTATCTCATTAAGCAAAATATAATCAAATTATGTAAGAAATTATGACAAGAGTTGATTTAAATAATCTAGGAGGTATATTAAGGCCCATATAGTCACCCAATGATGAGGATCATCACTTATTCCTCATGGAAAATTACTTATGGCTCCCTTGTATAGTCCTTTATCTCTTCTTCTAGAGCTCTATTACCCATTTCCATTCATTCCTTGTTCACTACAATGTGTATAAGTGCCACAATCCACCTAGAAAATAGCTAACCTTAGTAATTCAACATATGTCAACTAAGATTGACATCATAATGTGACATTACCATAGTGAACAATAGTTTAACATAATCAATGTTTCCAACCATAGTCAATCATGGATAACCATAGTCAACATTGGTCATCATAATACGTTAATGTCTACTATAGTGAACCATGGCCAACTATATAAAATCATGGTTAACATAATTCAACCATGATAAAAATCACAATATAAAATCACCATTAAGGAACCCCACTCTCTAACCTAACCCTTAAGTAATATGACATTGCAAGAACCATTCATAGAGATAGAAATTCAGAATAAGTCAACCAAGATGAATGTTGCACTACAACAAATCCATTGAGAAACATCGTAACATAGCATATCTTTTAATAAACACAAAAATCCAATGTATCCCTTAACAAACAAAATGATTGAACAGAAGTCCACCAACATGTACCTTTTAATGAAACATAATCATTAAGGAATATATCAATTCCATATATGATTACCAATATGTATATCGTAATGCACCATAACAATTCAATAACATTGCAATGAAATATAACCCTTAAGGAATGCCAAAGGTTCACATAATCGTTAATGAATGTTGAATTTTAAATAACCATTTAGGAGTATAACGCTTCAACATAATTGGATGAATATGACATCACAATGTAACATATTCATGGGGGTACATCTCAATTGAATATAACCCCTCAAGAATATTATAATTAGGCGACATGACCCTTTTTATACATCACAATGCAAGTTAACCATTCAGGAATGGAATAATTCATAATAATTCAATCGTGTTGAACAATACAATGTGACATTA
>APFE030271089.1:0-29032 GCA_000404065.3 Pinus taeda | reverse complement strand
TTTGCTTAGGAGGCGGGCAATTAGCTAGGTTACAGGCTTTTGTAGAGGTTGTTCTCCATGGAAGGATGCAAAGGAGGGAGCTCCACTTCCTCCTACAAGCAGGCTATCACCAATAGAGGTAAAAAGCCAATAGATCATGATAGAGGTTCTTCAGAAGGAAGGAAAAGGAATAGTGAAGAGGAGAAAGATGGCAATAAATCAAGGGAGAATAATAGCACTACAAAAAATGAGGAAGAAGACAAGGAATAGGGGGAAAAAGACAAAGCACAAAAGGGACCATGTAAACCCAAAGCCGCTATCACATCTAGAGTAGTTTTAAATGATCCCGCTTTGCAGGCGCACAGGGACCACATGTAGACGTATGCAATCATTTGTAAATTCATGGGCTTATGGCCCACTGAAAGAGCTTTACAAACATGGATTAAATACCACTGAAAACCTAAAGGAAGCATAGACATACATCTTGGGTAAAATGGATTCTTTATTGTGTTCTTTGTAATATTGAAGATAAGGATAGAGTGTTTGAAGGAGGGCCCTACTTTTATGTAGCAACAGGCCTTTATATGTAACCAAGGATTATGAATTTTGTCCCAGAGCGTGAGAATTTTACCTCGATCTTGGTCTAGGTTAGACTCTACTCTCTACCTCTTGATTACTGGCAAACATAATCCTTATCTGCCATAGGAAATAAGTTAGGGTGTTTTTGTCTAGAATATGTGTGGAGATGGATCTCTCTAGAGCTCTACTGGATGAGGTAATCTTGGAAGTATTTGATGAAGAATGGTATAAATAGTGGATTATGAACATATTCCGTTTAGATGTCACAAATGACATGAGCATGGGCACCTATTTAGAAACTTCCCTCGCAGTAAAATAGAAAAGATGAGTAAAACTAACACCATTAAATAAACTGATAGCTTTCACAAAGTGGTACACAAAGGAAAAGGAGGCAAAAGGGGGCCGAAGCTATAGCAAACAGAAGGGCGACAAGCCAAGCAGAACAGGTTCCAAGTTCTATAAGAAGAAGAAGAAGAGATTACAAAAGAAGATCAGGTAAAGGGAGGAAGTCCTATGGAGGAAAAGAATGAAGTAGATGGTGAACAAACACAAGATATTAACAAATAGAAAGAAACTGTGATGAGTGATACAAAACTGGAGATGGACCAGGAAATGATCTAGAGTGAGATGGAAATGGAGGACCAGGAACTACAAGAGATTCTTGACAAAGAGAACTTAGATCTGGAAGGATTCTTGAAACAAGGAACCAGGGAGGGGGTAGACTCATTACCTCCAGAGGAGTTCAATAGAGTTCAACAGTTGTTCATATGGAAAACTTAGACCAAAGGCTTGGAGAAGCAAAGAAGAAAGGAAAGGTAGGGTAGGGAAGGTGTGAAAACTTTGGAAACCACACTAGGATTAGCACCCTGAAACCCAGGAAAGAAAAGAGGTAGGAAAAAGCAGAATGAGCTATTGATGGAATGTGGAAATTTAATGATAGATTCAGGTAAGAGGAAAGACCTAACTAGCTACTTCTTTACAAATCTTTAATAATGAAGTTCACTTCTTGGAATATTAGGGGTCTAGGTAGTAAAATAAAACAAAGATTAATTAGTAATAGAATGAAACAAGAAGCACCAGATGTGATCTTCATCTAGTAAACTAAATGTTCCATTAAAAAAATAAAAGAGATCCATAGCAAATGGCTCAATCAATTTGAGTTTCTAGAAGTCAAAGCAGAGAATACAACAAGATGCATACTCACTCTTTGTAATCCCCAAAAAATTGGCATTATAGATGCTGAGGCATCTAGGGATTATGTATCAGTGGTCATGCAGCCTGTGGGAGATAAGGAAACCTACCTGGTCATGAATGTGTATGGCCCCAAAAGAGTGGATGATAAACTCAAGTTTCTAGACTCTCTGGAGGATCTTAGAGATAGACATGCAATCATACCATGGATCTTGGGGGGTGATTTCAACATGATCAAATCACTTTCGGAGAAAAAAGGGGGAACCGAAATTTTAAGTAAAGACTCTTTGACATTTCAAACTTTTATAGATAATATGAAGCTAGTGGACATTGTAACGTAATGGTATCCTTACTTGGAACAATAAAAGAGGAGGAGAGTCTTAGGTGTCCTCAAAATTAGATAGATTCATAATCTCAGAGGACCTTATGCTCAATGACAAGGAAATGGTAGCAAGAATTCTCCGCTTTGGAGGTTCAGATCACTAGCCAATTCAACTAGAGGTTCAAGGTATGAGTACCCCCAAGAACAAACCTTTTTGATTTGAGAATATCTGGCTTTCCCACCCAGATTTCATCAGCGACATTGCAACCTGGTGGTCAAAATATTTGAACATTCAAGGCACAAGAATGTTGCTTCTTCAGAGAAGATTAAAACACATCAAGCTTAGGCTCAAAGATTGGAATAAGATTGAATATGGCAATATTTTTTAGGGAAAAAAATATGTTGAAAGTAAAATGCAGGAACTCAACCAAGCCCTTACCATGGATGGCTTTGATAAATTCAAAAGAGATAAAGTCACAAAATATCATCAAGAGTGGGAAAACTTATGTAAAAAAGAGGAAATATTTTGGAGACAAAAATCTAGAGTTCAATGGCTAAAGGAAGGAGAACGTAATACTAGAATTATCCACAGATCCACTATGGTGAATAGAGCTCATAACAGGATTTCTTCGATCAAGGACAAGAGAGGTAATATTCTCAATTCTCATGAAGAAATAGAAGTTGTTCTTGTTCAGCACTTTCAAGGTATATCAAAGGAAACCTATTATGATAGAGAAGATTCCATCAGCGACTTTACTAAACATATAACTAGGCTGGTGTCTAGAGAGGACATTTTCAACCTTGACAAACTAGTGACTGAAGAGGAGGTTAGTGAGGTCCTTAAGGAGATGTATAATGGTAATGTGCTAAGCCCAGATGGTTTCAATGTAGATTTCTTTAAAGCTTGCTGAAATATAGTTAACCATGATATTCTAAACATAGTAGAAGATTCCAGGATGAATGGAACTATTTTGAAGGTGTCGAATACCTCCTTCATCTCCCTGATCCCTAAACAGGAATTGGCTCAAACTCCTGACAGTTTTAGACCAATAGCTTTGTGCAATGTGGTTTACAAAATAATATCAAAAGTTGTGGCCAACAGACTCAAACCTCTTCTTCCTACCCTAGTTTCTGTGGAACAATCTAGATATTTGGAAGGAATAAAAATTCTCAATAACCTCACTCAAGCACATGAGGTGGTGCACTCTTTGACTAGCAATATGAAGGTTGGAATGATCATGCAATTGGACATAGCCAAAGCTTATGCTAAGTTGAATTGGACCTATATCAGGAAAGTTCTTATTGCTTTTCGGTTTGATCACAATTGGGTGAGATGGGTCATGGCTCTAGTTACTTCTTCCAACTTTTCAATTCTGATTAATGGTTCTCCCTCGGATACTTTTATGCCTTCAAGAGGCCTCAGGCAGGGTGACCCACTCTCTCCCTTTCTCTTCATCCTCATCATGGAAGGATTGGGTCAGTCTATCACGCATGCAAAAGAAGCTAGTAAGATCAAAGGTCTCCAAGTTTCTGATAATGGGTAGGCCTTGACCCATCAACAATTTTTTGATGATACCATTATATAGGGTATTAACACAGTCAAAGAAGCTCTTGTGTATAAACAAATCCTAAGTGACTTTGCCATGGCTTCAGGTATGGAATTTAATCTCTCTAAATCTAAGATTTTTTTCTTTAATACTAATATTTCTATTCAGAGGAACATCTCTAGAATTCTGGGCTTTCAAAGGGAGAATTTCCCCTTAAAACGTTTGGGAGTTCGTCTAACTACTAAACGTTTACACAAAAGCATCTGGGAGCTAGTGATTAATAAGTTGCAGGATAAAATCAGGAAATTGACTATTAGATCCTTAAACTTGGCTAGTAGGTTGGTTCTTACAAAGGTTTCCCTTCAATTAATCCTAGTTTTCATGCTATTAGCTCTCCCAGCTCCTAAGGGAGTCCTACTGTTAGCGCTTGAAATTTCACCTCAGGCTGAAAAAGGTAAACTCCAAGGCAACATCAAACCACTTAGCCTCGTAGCTAGCCCTACGGGGCAGGAGAGGGCTCTCTCCGGTCTATCTCAGCAAAGATCTTCAACGGGCAAAGATAACCAATAAAGAACATTGATTTTAGGCTAGTAAACTGATAAAATGGTTTCATTTGGGATTTTTAGGGTTTTGGTGGAAAATTGGGGAAAGGCAATTTTGGGTGCGGGGATTGGAAACAGTTTTCGCAGGGGGTTCTTTGGGGCGAGGTAGGAGACTGTATTGATGCCTTTGAAAGATTTGTATGGATGATAATGACTGGTGAGTAGCTAAGGAGAGCAAGCAATCACCTTGAATTCTCCTTAAACAACTGAAAACATTGATATTAAGAAAACTTAAAGGCAGAGCATAGCAACCATGAGTTCTACCTTAACACTTCATTTGCCTAATTTGCAGAAGAAAAAGTAAGAAGATGATTCACATAACAAACTTACAAGTACAAATAGAAACACACCATCAATACATGTAACCACAAGAATCCCAAAAAGGACTGCAAAACCCTGGTCTTTCGTCCTTTGCCAAAAATGCAGAGATACAATGAGTAATACAATAGAAGCTTTCTCCCTCAAGAGTCCAACCATGAAAATGATGGAGAAAGTACATAATATAGGCAAGCTAACATCTTTCCTTGCCTCAAGGGGTCGAGCTCACTATCCTAGGAGCTGTTTCAACCAATTCCAAACTGAGCACTAAAATCGAGGCAGTCAAAACAACTTGCCTCTATAAGCTAGGAAACCAATTCATTCATTAAATTTTTTCCTTTTTCATGAATGAATCTTCTATAAGAGATAAATAAGTGTCAAAGTATCATAAAATTACATCATTTACATCAAGGAGGATCGAAATCCACTCCAAAAAGTCAAACCTAGTAAAAACTGCGTTTTGCTGAGCTGTAGGTGCATTTCTGTGAAAATAGCCTGATGCGTAGCGCCCTGAATCTCAACGCATAGCGCGCTTTTGGGCCTGCTTTTGGGGCACTTATCGGAGTCCAAATGAGCCACAAGTGGGCTTGTTGGAAAGGTCGGGATGTCTACTCTCCAGCCCAAGTAGAATTTTTCAATTTCGTGGCCATTTGCCCCTCCACAATTGCAATCTACCAAGACTGCTTCCTGTGTGTCCAAAAAGTGGCAGAAGGTCATTTTGTGCTTGTTTTTTGACCTTTTGGAGGCTCAAAACTTGGTGAAATTTCTTGGAAATTGCTGAGCAAGTGTATTTTTGCATGAAAAATCCAAAAATGCTGAGTTTTCATGAAAAGGAGTTGCCCATCTTCAGGGTAGCGTGCGACGCGCTATGTGTTGGGGAAGAAAACCTGTTTTTTGCCCAAAAAATTCATAAATGACCAAAAATACTCAAATTTTTTTGAAATTTGTGTAGAAGGTAAGTCATTTAGCACCATTCTCCTTGAAGGAGGCCTCGCCAAGATGTGGAGGGTATCGGGCCTTTTTCTTCGTTTTAGTGCCTTGGCCAACCGTCCTTTGAGCACCTTCATTTTTGCCTTACATACGTGCATTCGAGCCCAATAATGGTTTTTCATGCTCCAGAGCATGTCCTTATCTTTGTTAGCCTTGGCTAGCAACCTCTCCAAATGAGCATTGACCCGTAGAAGCATAGCCTCTCGCTCAATGGGTACCAAATCATTGGGTCTCTTACAAGCCAAGTTGCGGTCTTCATGGATCCTCTGCAACTCATCGAGAGTGTGCTCATCCTCTAATTGCTTATTGCGTTGCTCTAAATATGTGATTGTCCATTGTGCCATCTCTAATTTTTCTCGCAACAAGCGATTTTCAGCCTCCCGTTGCTAAATGATCTCCTTAAGCTCTGAACTAGGAGAACGGGTGTCAAACTCAATGATGTCAATATCTGGATCACCTGACAATCCCTCCTCAATCATGGGCTGCTTGCTCCTCTCTGATACCTGTGCTGCTATTGGAAGCGAAGCCCCTTCCACCTGGTGTGGAGATAACACTCGCAGTGCTGATGAAGAGGGCGAGACCCCTTCCACTTGATGTGGAGAAAATACTCGTCGAGTTGATGCAAATAAGGCCCTGTGGCCTCTCTGATATGTGACCAATGGAGGGGAGCTGACATATTTGGGCTCAAGGATGTCATACTGCTGTGAAGGTCCTCCCTCCTCATGAACAACCTGAGGGGGTGGTGGCGCTGTGAAGAAATCTCGAGAGATGAAATCCTCCCATGGAACACCCTGCTGGGCCAACTGATGCATGACCACAATCTTGATCAAAGCATAATGGCAGATGCTCATGTGTTGCTATGCTGGGCTCTTTCTCTGCACCAAGGGCACCATCCTCTCAATATTTTGGCACATGAGGAAAGGAATGTTCATCATCCATACCCGTGTGAAATGCATCAACAAGCGGATATGATACGAATACAAACGTGAAAATCTTCCCTCACAGGTGAAATAGCGAATGATGAGCCTCATCAAGGGCGCATACTCATCCCTCAAGAATCTGAAAGGAAACACACCAGTTAGGTGCCTCATATATACATGTTTAATGTAGGGCTCACACTGAAATCTGTCCAACAGCTGGCGCTTATTCCACTGTTCTCCAACATTGGGTATCCCTGTTGCTTGAGCAACAATCTCAGGTGACAATGTAAAATCCACCCCTGAAGGATTCACATGCCCATTGTGCAAATGCAAAACAAACAAGTGGACTAATTCCCTATGGTGCTGAATTTGGGAAATTCTCTCGCAATATCCATAGCATGATTGATGACGGAAACATGTGACTGCAAGTGGACAAGCTTGCAAATAGGCCAAAGAGGTGGGCTCCTCTCTCACATGCTCACCACCCTTACCACCCCTGTGAGGCCTCCCTGGCACCTCAACCTCCGGTGTTGACTCATGGTCATCACTTTGCTCATAGTCTGTTTCGGTTTCTGACATGGTTTCAAGTGCAAAATGGCTGAAATGTACTACTGCTTCTGCTCAAATGACCTGTTGTTTTGACTATTTGAATGTTGCTCCAAGGGGACAAAAAAGACAAGGGATATGTTAGGGAGGGGGATTTTTGAGGGGATTTAGGGAATATATATATAAAAGGGAATTTAGGGAAAGAATTGTGACATATACATCATCACATAATCATAATTTGTAGGGGTTTGATAGGAGGTAGGGTTTAGGGAGAATTTATTGAATTTTGTTAGGGAAATTGTGTCAAAGTAACAAGGGAAGTGATAATGGGAATGTGGGGAAATGAGGGAGTGAAAAAGATGACCTTGGGCAGCGAACTCAAAACCCTAGCTTCACTTGCAATTTGAAATTATTAAACATAATATATATGAATTTCATGCTTCACACTTGATGGCATTTGACATATTTTCCATGCTCATTTTTCTTTAGCAAGCAAAAAATATTGATGAATAGAGGCCTACCTATAAAACTTAAGAGATTTGAGGTCGTTTTGAAGCTTGTTGGCAATTTGCTATAGGTGAAACCCAACATGTAGCACGCGGGTTCTGATGCATAGCACCCACTCTATGCGTAGCGCCCGTGCTTTTTAACACTGGAACTTCTACCTTGACGCATAGCGCGCACCCAACGCGTAGCGCGCAGGTCCTGATGCGTAGTGCGTGGGCTCTATTTCTCAATTCACCCAGTTTAACACTAAATTGCCTTTCACACTTGCTCTTGGAGTCTTGGAGGAAAATGAATTGCAAAATGAGGAGAGAGGGGCGGTTATAAGCTTGATTTAAATTAATTTCCCCTCAAACCCAGTTTATAATGTTTATGCAATGACACTTTTTAAAACTAATTGCTGTTGACTTGTGGTTTCCTTTTTGTCATGAACTTGGTTGAAGTGATGCTTTTTCTTGAAATTTTTTGCAGGGATAGCTTATGAGGAGTCTTGGAAAAGGAGACCAAGGACGCATGTCAACTTTTGGAGAGTTTGAATTTTTTTTACAATTTTTTACAAAAATGACAAAATGACCTTGCCTTCAAAAATAGAGTTTTTGAAGTCAAGGTAAAAATTAGCTATACAATATGAAATCATCTGAAGTGATGCTTTGTTTGACATCCCTCTGGCTTGCTGGGCATTTATTTACCTCAAAAGACATGACCTCAAAAGACAAAATTGGACTAAACCCTAGACCTAGGACCTTGATTTCAAGACAGGACCAATGACCATGTAAGGAATTTACTGACTGAAACAAACTTAATCCAGCAGTGCCAAGAGGGGAATAAAAGAAACAAGCTCCTCCATCAGGGTTATGGCATGCCTAATGGAATGCAATAAGATTACACTGATGAGACACCTACTTATGCAAATGGAAAGAGCTTTGATCGCTGATGGAGGGCTACTAGACCGACTCTAACATTCTAAATCTAAGATTTTTTTCTTTAATACCAATATTTCTATTCAGAGGAACATCTCTAGAATTCTGGGCTTTCAAAGGGAGACTCTCCCCTTAAAACATTTGGGAGATCGTCTAACTGCTAAACGTTTACACAAAAGCATCTGGGAGCTAGTGATTAATAAGTTGCAGGATAAAATCAGGAAATGGACTATTATATCCTTAAACTTGGCTAGTAGGTTGGTGCTTACAAAGGTTTCCCTTCAATTAATCCTAGTTTTCATGCTATTAGCTCTCCCAGCTCCTAAGGGAGTCCTGCAACAATTTAGATCCATACAAAGAGACTTTCTTTGGGGCAAGGGGGAAGAAAGGAAGAAATGGGCCTTGGTAGCCTGGGAAAAAACCTAGAAACTTAAAAACCATGGGGGTCTTGGATTGGATGATCCTGAGATTCTAAGCAAGGTATTAGGGGAAAAATTATGGTGGTATTGGGTAAAAGAACCAGAGGCTCGGTGGGATATTATTTGGAAAGAAAAATATGCCAGATCATGGCAAAATAATGACCACATAAGGATGGTTGGAAATATAAAGGGCTCACACATTTGGAATAAGGCCTAGGAAAATAGGGGCTTAGTTCAAGAAAATAACTTCTGGGAAGTTAGAGAGGGAGAATTAGCTTTATTCTGGGAGGATAGATGGAAACAAGAACCTATTCTGTTAAAATATGACTTGGGGGACCTCAAGGAAGAGATAGATACTAAAGGGATAACTAAGGTAAAATATTTTTGGGACCAAACCAACAGTATAGGCAAATGGAGAATCTGGAAGAACTTTGATTTTAGGGATGACAACCCCCTAAAAGAAAAAGTTGAAACACTAATGAAAGTGTTAGAGCAATGGAATGTTTTAGTTTCAAGGGGGCATTACCAGCTGAGATGGGGCAACAACAATGAGGGCACCTTTAATATTGAGGCAAAACTCATACTCCTTGAACTGGATTCCCATGTTCTGAGAATTTCACAAAACCTATAGAGGCATCAAGGTTGGATGAAAATTAAACTCTTCATGTGGTTCGTTCAGCATAAGAAAATTTTGACCTGGGATAACCTTCAGAAGAGGGGTGTCCCGGGGCCTTCCAGATGCTAGCTCTATGAAGCCCAAGAGGAAACAATGGAGCACCTTCTCAACAATTGCATTTTTACCTACTAGTGGTGGGGTTCGTTTGCCACCATTTTCCAACAGACTGATAGGGACAAAGGGAGTATTATCAACACCCTAAACAACTAGAGAAGAAACGTTTCAGATTATGAAGTTCTTGGCTCAGCTTGGGCTCTCATGCCAAGCTTCATTATTTGGAATGTCTGGAAAAAAAGGAACAATATAATCTTCAAGAATGAAAAGAAACCATCCCAATGCCTTTATGAACAGCTCTTAAAACAGCTTAAGGAGACAATTGGCACTATAGTTCGAAATCTCCCTAAGAATCCACCTTCTGCAGCAGAATTGAGGATTCTGAGTCAGCTGAGGTTGTAGGGACCTTTTCCTCAGGGCATGGATAGGAAGGTAATAATATTGGATTATGAGCTAGATTTCTGGCACCCCCCCCAAGGGTTTTTTGAAATACAACATTGATGGAGCTTCAAAAGGGAACTCGGGCACGACTGGTTATGGACGGGTGTTAAGGGATGAAAATGGAAGTATCATTTTCATCTTCTATGTCCATTTAGGAAAGGCCACCAACCATATGGAGAAATTAATGGCTATGGAGCAATGTTTATATTTTGTGGTTTACGAAAACTGTGAAAATGTTATTGTTGAAGCTGATTCTGAGTTAATCATTAACTCGATCAAGAGAATCAGTTGGGGTACAAAGCCGGAAAAATCCTCTTAAAACTGGAGGTTGATCCAAGTCTATCAATAGATTCAGAGTCACCTCGAGTGCCTTAGAACAATCAATTTCAAACATGTGCGAAGAATAGCCAATAAATTGGCGGATCTTCTAGCTAATCAAGGCGTGATCTACACATACAATAGGGTTGCGATGAACTAGCAAGAGCTAGCTTAGAACATATTAAAGGTGAATTGTTACAATCAAGCAGATGAAGATAGGATGGTGTTTAGGAACAGAGCCATGGAGGCAGGGTCTAGATGACTCGGTAGCTTTATGATTAGCAGTTTGTTCACGGTCGGGTCTTTAGTGAGTTATAACCTAGGTTAGTACTTTCATAGCAGCTCCTACACGTAGCAGTCTGGGCGATTCTATTTTTTGCATGATAGTCAGGATGGCGGGAGCTTCATCTCACATTGGTTTAGGTAGAGTAGATTGACCGAGAAGCTAGAAACTGAGAACTCTCGGTGGCCTTGAAATCCTAGGTTTTCCTTCTTTGTTTGCAATTCCGCGTCTAAGGCAGTTTTCCGGTGATGCAGGCCTTGTAAGTGGGAAGTGATTTTTCCAATTTCGAAGTGATTCAATTCAGCGAGCTCTATGTGGTAGTGGATTTGGATGGAATACCACCCTCATCGCATGCTATTATTTAGTGAAGTACACCGATGCGATATCATCCTCAACTGTTGGATCAAGCAAGGTGAATCTATGGTTGGGATTGATCAAGCTTGTTGGTGGGTCCATATGGGTAAGCGTCGTGCTTCTAAGCACTACGAAAGTGGCCATAGCTATTGGATCGGGTGAGGAGGTTCGACGATTGAGAGTAAAGATACAAGTTAGGAAAAGGCGGGAGGTGTTATTGTGGAATGCAAAATGTTCTTCTTGGGAAGTGTCTTTTTTTATTCGTTCTATAGATTCGTGGGTTTTGCAATTAGGCGGACATGAAATATTTATAGTTTGGCACATTTGTTCCTCTTCGGGTCCGACTCTTGATTCTTGCTAGTCAGTTTCTGCTGTGTTTCTCTTTTGAGAGTTTTGAGGTTTGGTTTGTAGCGGTGAGGACTTTTGCCATTGGCCCAGTAACAGATAGAGTGGGATTTTTTCCTTGGTCCAAAAATTCTTGTGGAATGTTGTATATTATGTATTTTAATCATTGATTAATGAAATAGATGGTCTGACTCTTGCTTCAGCAAAAAAAAGGTCACTATAAGATCTACAAAGACAAATGTTTTTGGATCCTCTGAACTCATACCATGGAAGTTGGAAAGGAAATATGGAGGGATGTTGTTCATATGAACGTTGCTATCGTTATCTTGAATGGTAAATATAGATGATATTCTTCATTTTCATCATATCCATCCATTCCTTCTACCTTATGTGTAACCTCCTCTTCTTCTACCTACAAAAGTGGATGGTGATGTGGCTCTTACTGCACCACATGATCAAATGGCAGGGGGGTTGACATTAGAGAAATATTTTAATTTTTTGTTTTGAATAAGAATGTTAATGCAATGCAATTTTCTGTTTTTGAAATGAAATATGCCTAATGAAAATATTTTTTGTTCTTGCAAAAAGTAAAAAAAATGAATCAACTAGGGAAGAAAACAATGCATACTTTGACACCTCGCAAGGAATGACTCCAAAAAGTGATGAACCTAAGTATTGCAACAACAATGTTGTAACTCCCAAGGCTACCAATTTTAATTATCAACCCGAGCTTGATGTGGAACATACAATATGTCCTTATTTCATTTATTTGATGTAATAGAGTGAATTTCATGAAATCAAAGCCTAAAATAATGAAAGAAATGGAAATAATACTTTGAAAACAAATTGATCCTAGGCAAGAACAACAATTTATAATTGAAATCCTAACAACATGAATTCAAATAAATAGGCTTAATATAATCTATAAAAAGGCATGTCATAATTGGTGTTTATTCTTCCATAATCATGGATTTAGAGCCTATGGGCTATGATTCAAGATAAGAGACAAAAACCAATATTTTGGAGCGAATATGCTCAAGTTTTCACATGCGAATAGAATTGCTACACGCGAAACAAAATTGCCACATGAGGAGATAATTCACTGAATCACCAAGTAAATGAAATGAAAATGGGATAAGGGAATTTTTTTTATTAATTAGGATGTCTTAGGAGTCCATTCCAAGTGGAATCACTCCAACATACCCTTGCTAACATGTGCTAAAGAGAGAATAAAATTACTACTCTAAAAGACATAAATTAAAGAACTGTTGAGCTAGTTAATTTGTCAAATGCCTAACCCAATCGAGTGAAAATAAAATGGTATAAATTTTGTTATTAACTTGAATAATTTTATTACATAATTCAAGTGGTATAAAATCAATTTAATCTCATTAACAAGTTCTAAGAAATAACGGAAAATTACTACTTTTTACTAGAATGGACTTCGTGAAATTCTACATTTATGAATTAGTAAACCCATCCAAGTAGCTCAATGATGAATACAACTTTTAAAATTTATTATAAGGATGAATCATGCTTTTGAATCTCTAATTAGCCTTCAAAACCACTCACTTAAATCATTTAACCCAATCCTACAACAAAATAATCATGAATACTAAATGCATAAATAGGAAAAACAAGAATTAGAGATGCATCTCAATAAGAAATGAAAAGAAGAAATACAAATTCTAAACAAATGGCTTTGAGGCTCTTGGGATGACCTATCCTAAGGATACATAGAGTCATACGAAGGAGACAAAACTTTAGAAGCAAAAAAAGTCACCAAACCTCGTTATTTGAATCAATCCAAGTAAATCCCTATTAGAAACGAAAGTGGAGCTGCAAAAATACAAGTTTTCTAGATGCCTTTAGAGGAAAATTTGAATTAGTAATTATACAAAATGATGAGCAATCATTCTCCTTGAAAAGATGAAGATTTAGGAATCTGCATTAAATCACATGGATCACATTATTAGATTTTCTCAATTAGTGCTCCAAAATTTGTGATATAATTTCATAATATCGTATTGATTTATTACCCAATATTAATGTTCTTGTAGTAGGGATAAAGTCCCTAAATTATCTCTTCCTCCAAATCTTCATAATATTCCCAATATTATCACAATATTCTTCTAAAATAAATAATATTAGGCACAAATATGAAATTATGTCTAAACCTTCCTAATGAACATATTAAAGTTAAAAATATCTCATCTAATGCAAAAATAGCGGTTTAATGTGGTCAAGTATGGCTATATGGGCATGAATTTATCTCTAATTTGGAGGTCCATCAAAAGGTATCGAAAACAATATTTTCAGTCATTGCCAATAGAATGATGATGATTTTGGGGTCAGTGAAGAAGTTGATGATCATTGTTTTGCACTTGATTCTTCAAGAGATTTGGAAGGTGTATTTGGAGTGCAAGAATCTGAAGATGAAGAGCTTAAGAGACTAGTCACCCTTGAAGTAAAAAATAAATCTCAAACAAAATTAATTGAAAAGTTCACTTCACAAAATAGAGATATGTAGTAATTTCTCTAGATTCTCGAAGAGAGAATGAATGATTTCAAAAAAAAAAATTCTAATCTAAATCCCGAGTTCCAAAAGGTGAGGAAGACTAAATATGAGGCAAGTTGTTTTCTTAAAGATCAAATCAACCATTGCAAGAAACTTGAATCTGAATTTTAAGAGAGAGGACTGAGTCTAATATGAGTAAAGTAGTGAATTTTTGAGAAACCCGAAGTAGAAACTTCTAGGAGAAATGAAGAAGATCATCATCAAAATCAAAAGTTGGAGAAGATGACATGGAAGTGTTTGAGAAATGTAAGGTGTTTTAGTTCTAAGGAATTTTGATACACTGCAACAAATTGTAGAATGAGAAAAACAATGCATTCCCTAGATAAGAAAGAGTTGAATTCTCAAGGAACCCCATCAGTTTTCATATACAATATTTCTTTTATGGGTACTTTTACAAGTGTAATGACTTGGG
Organism: Pinus taeda; assembly: GCA_000404065.3. NCBI lineage: Eukaryota > Viridiplantae > Streptophyta > Pinopsida > Pinales > Pinaceae > Pinus > Pinus taeda. Next base: position 14,734 of record APFE030271089.1, on the reverse strand, counting down.
GCATAAATCTGTTGATTGTAGGGCTTATGGAAAAAATAATAGAAATCATATGAGGCAAAGTTTCAAGCCAATTCCTCAATTTCTTTGGCATATAAATTGTTTTACTTACCATAATCTCAATCAGAATTGTAAAATACTACAAGCAGCCCTTGGCCGTCACAACATTTAAATGGAAGAAAAGGAATCCTAGGGCAAGTACTTCAACCATGCAAATAAAATTCAAAAATATATGCAGAAGAAAAGAGTAGATAGAAGGAAAAAATCATATTGGTAAGTAGCAACAAGTGGCCTCGTAAAGTAATTGAGGGGAGCCTAGTGTGAGGGGACAAGAAATGTGGGAATTTAGGGGGAGCTCCTTCAACAAAAATATATAGTTGAATTACGTGCACAAATGCTAGAGATCGATGATTATTCTGTTGATAATAAGGGAGGAAAGGAAAGGAAAGGAAGAGTGTAAGTATACTTAAATATTGAATTCATTGGGAGTATTGCAGGCGGATAGATGAAATTGCAACTTTGGGGAGATGCACATGCATATGGATCCATTGGGGCCTCATCCATTTGGTTGAGGTACTTCAATTTCTTTATGGCTGAAGTGGGTTCCACTTCGTTAGCCATGGTAATCTTCTACAACCCTTTTTGACAAAGGTATCGAGGCATTTGGTCCTTCCATTTCTGATAGTTGTACGGTGTTAGGATTGATGCTTTGGGAAACTCCATTTTTCTATTGATCTTCGATCTCCAAGCTGTAATACCTACAAAATAAAGTACTAGTGCGCCTTTTATCTAGTAACCTGTGGGATCTGTACCATGTAAATGTGTTAGAAAACCTAAATAGATGAATCTAGCTAATAAAGGTTGAACACATAGCTTTGCAGAGCAAAAACACTAAAAGAAAATCAAAAGAACAAAAAGAATGATTCATTTAGAAAATAGGTTACAATGCTCATGATATAGCATTACTGGGTGAAGATCCCAAGGTAATGCACCATAGTGGTGATCAATGAGAGGAATTAACACCTACAACAAGTTCCAAAGAGCTCTAGCGAGTTGCGGAGTGAAAGGAGGAGAAAATCAAGTAGTAAATCATGAAAGAAGGATCTTTCATGTAGTCCCATGCTCTAACTAAGTGTCTGCATGTGCCAATAATGAAGGTCCTAGGTGTGTAGTACCTCCAACAAGCATAATGATACTTTACAAAGCTAAAAATTAAAATTCGATGCACGTGAGTCCATTAAGTGGTCGTAGATGATGCAAGGTCAATTGGAGGTGTAATGGTACATTTGACACTGAGTTGGTGCATGGAAAAAGTCGAATGTTCAATTTTTTATGATTTGTCTATATGTTAACTGGTTTGCTGTAGAGACCAATTTTTGGTTGTAGGTGTGAGAGGTTAGTTGAGATCAAATTTGTAGCGATCCATGTAATAGAAATCGACATGTGTTATTCCTACTCCTACTTTGGAATGCATAGGAAATTTGGGTTTGATGATAGTGAGACTATTTGTAGATGATAATGTCCTGTTCTTTGTGATTTAATTCTAGTGAATGGTCAACAATCTAGAATTAATTAATTTTATTCAATTTAATCTAATGATGTTTAACGAGATCTACATGGCTAATGATTGCAACACAGGGATTTAAAATGATGTATATAATGTTGTTACTGGTCATCTAAATAGAAGTTAGATTTACAATAGGTTTACCATCATGATGAGGTTGCTTATGAGTGAAAGTCCATCATTGGGTACATGAATCATTGAATATTTATTGATGTCATGGCATTTAAAGGAGGTTGTGGTATGAACTGGTTTATGAGCATTATTGTATTCCATTTTTAGCCTTGTAATTCATTTATAGATATTTGTAGGTTGTAGTCAAGTCCTATTGTTTAAGAGTTGGTCTCAAGGTTTGGTTTATGGAGAAGAGCATGAAAGCTTTGTTTCTAGGGTGTTGTTTATATTTATCCAAGCTTATATATGAAATTAGTTGGAACTCTTCCCTGTTTGAATGCAACAAGCAATATTATAATGTATGCTATAAGTTTAATTTTTAAAGCAATGGAGTCTCTCAAGAGTACCTTTTAAGGAGTTCCAAAAATGATGTTAGCATATGTTTTTAGAATAGAAAATTATGCAAGGTCAATTGGAGGCATTATGGTGCATTTGAGACTATGATAGTGCATGGAAAAAGTGGAACATTCAATTGTTTACGATTTGTCTATATGTTAACTAGTTCATTGTAGAGACCAATTTTTTATTGCAAGTGCGAGAGGTTAGTTGAGATCAAATTTGCAATGATCCATGTAATAGTAGTCAACATGTGTTATTCCTACTTCTACTTTGGAATGTATAGGCAAATTGGGTTTGATGATAGTGAGGCTATATGTAGATGGCAGTTTTATTTTCTTTGTGATTGAATTCTAGTGAATGGTCGACAATGTAGTATTGATTGATTTTATGCACTTTAATCTAATGATGTTTAATGAGATCTACATGGCTAATGATTGGGACATAGGGATTTAAAATGGTGTATATAATGTTGTTACTGGTCATCTAAATAGAAGTTGGATTTCCACTAGGCTTACCATCATGATGATGTTGCTTATGAGTGAAAGTCCATCATTGAGTACATGACTCTTTGAATATTTATTGATGTCGTGGCATTTAAAGGAGGTTGTGTGGTATGAAGTTGTTTATGAGCATTATTGTATTTCAATTTTAGTGTTGTAGTTCATTTATAAATATTTGTAAGTTATAGTCAAGTCCTATTGTTTAAGAGTCAATCTCTTGGTTTGGTTTATGGAGAAGAGCTTGAAAGCTTTGATTCCAACGTTTTGTGTATATTTATCCAAGCTTATATATGAAATTAGTTGGAACTCTTCCCTATTTGAATGCAACAAGCCCTATTATAATGTATGTTATAAGTTTAATTTTTAAAGTAATGGAGTCTCTCAAGATTACCTATTGGGCAGTTTCAAAAATGATGTTAACATATGTTGTTGGAATAAAAAATTATGCAAGGTCAATTGGAGGTGTTATGGTGCATTTGAGACTACGTTGGTGCATGGAAAAAGTGGAACATTCAATTGTTTACAATTTGTCTATATGTTAACTGCTTTGTTGTAGAGACCAACTTTTGATTATAGGTGCGAGAGGTTAGTTGAGATCAAATTTGTAGTTATCCATGTAATATAAGTCCACATGTGTTATTCCTAATCCTACTTTGGAATGCATAGGGAAATTGGGTTTGATGATAGTGAGACTACATGCAGATGATCGTGTTTTGTTCCTTGTGATTGAATTCTAGTGAATGAATCATTTTAAGCACTTTAATCTAATGATGTTTAATGAGATCTAAATGGCTAATGATTGGGACACGGGGATTTAAAATGATGTATGTAATTTTCTTACTCGTCATCTAAATAGAAGTTTGATTTCCACTAGGCTTACCATCATGATGATGTTTCTTATGAGTGAAAGTCCATCATTGAGTACATGAATCTTTGAATATTTATTGATTTCCAGGCATTTAAAGGAGGTTGTGGTATGAAGTGGTTTATGATCATTATTGTATTTATTTTTTAGCCTTATAATTCATTCATAAATATTCGTAAGTTATAGTCAAGTCCTATTGTTTAAGAGTGAGTTTGTTTGTTTGGTTTATGGAGAAGAGTTTGAAAGCTTTGATTGCAGGGTGTTGTTTATATTTATCCAACTTTATATATGAAATTAGCTAGAAGTCTTGTGTATTTTAATGCAACAAGGCCTATTATAATGTATGTCATAAGTTTAATTTTGAATGTAATGGAGTCTCTCAAGAGAACCTATTTGGTAGTTCCAAAAATGATCTTAACATATGTTGTTGGAATAACAAATTATGCTATCTTCTATACATAATATTAGATTTCAAACATAGTGATTTTAAACTAATTGCATATAATCGGAGTAAATATTTAGTTTTGGATCATGTAGAGTAGCATGGGCATCAAAGGGGAAATCTATTATCACTTTATCATATGTTCACCGAGAGCTTGGCATGTCAAGGTGTATGGATGAGAAGAATCTTTATTGAAAAAAAACACCATCTCACATTTTCTTGATAACTTTTGTGTTATTGGGTTATCAATAAATCATATTTTACATAACAAGACTAACCATATTGATACAAGGTATTACCTCATTTGAGAATTATTAAACAATAATAAAATTTGTACTCAGTCTTGCACACGTTTTAACAAAACTAAACGAATTGTTTGAAACTAAGAGGGAAACTATAGTGGTATATATTGGGGTGTGTGTGTGTGTGTGTGTGATGTAACAACATTTGACTCTAACAACAATTTTAAGTGTAACAACATTTTGTTGTGAGAGCAAAATCTTCTTTTTTGGTAAAAAAAAGATTAGGGGGACATTGTTAGATATAGATGTTGTGGACTAAAGATGCATGTACAAAAATTAACAAATTAGTTGTAACTATTAGTTATCTTTATTTTTATAAACAAGTATTCCTAGAAAATCTAAATTTTTATTATATTTTTTTTCTTAAATACTTTTGTTTCGAAATATGTTTTAATAAAATTGAAAAATATATATAAAATTTAAATGAAAATGATTATTCAAACTACTTATAAACATATCAAATACAATACAGTTAAATAAAATCTACTTGACGCTTCTTGCATAATTCTTCAAACAACTTGTGATAAATACGGGTAGGTGTTTGTTTAAGCTTATCCTCCATTACTTCATCACCCAAGTCAATTTCCTTATTGTCTAACAATATCATCAACTTCATTACTGGATTGAAATAGTCCACAACTTGTCCAATAATCTCAGATTGCACTAGTTTTTGTTTGACTAGCTCCTTTCTTTCTTCCACTAGGGTGTTTGTCTAACAGAAAACAATTATTAAAACATGAAGAAATGTAACAAAAAACATATATGTTTAATAAATAATTAATAAATTTTATAAAAAAATTAATATAATAATAAAAGGTAGTTATTAAATAATTTAACAAAAAATTTGAAGCATGGTAAACAATAAAATTTATAAGTTGAATAGATCTAGATTTACCAATTGCCCACACTAATCAAATCTTCTTTAGTCTAAAAGAGATTTTGTTGATCCATTTTATCTATGGATCTAGACTAATTTAATTTCTCATCTATGTATATATATATATATATATATATATATATATATATATATATATATATATATATATATCTCTCTCACCCAAGGGGATTTGAATCTTGAATTTCATGGTTTATACCATTACTTCATAAAGAGCTTAAGAAATTTAAACTATATCTTGGGATCAAGGAAATCTGATAGTTAATTAATAATTACTAAAAGATATCTGTCATTTCTCAATTTCTTCATAAAATAAAATTTCTCAACCCAAGTAGATGGATTGAAATATACAAGTAATAAAATGTTACGGAAGAGATCTGTATAAGAAATAGATCCTAGAGAAACTAGAAGATAGTAATAGTCACACAAGTGTGATTGGTGGATTAAATAACACTTTAAAATGAACCATGCCTTCATATCTCTCCTTGACTACCAGGAGGGTGGGAAAGGACACACATCAGTGACTATTTCCATCGAATATGTGTACTCCTAGGATCTATAATAGAAATGATCACTTATTTCCCTTTGGGCTAGCAAGAAGCCTTAGGAGGAGAGTGGAAAGAGAATTGAACCTCCCTTCAAAGAATTTAAGGTATTCACCTCTCAAATCAAAAAGGTGCTTTAACCACATGACTCCACCAAACCATATTGACCTCTCAAATAGAAAAGGTGCTTTAATGAGGGGACTCCACCAATTGAACTAACAATGGGCTACTATGAATGCACTTAATTAACATAGATGTCCATTTTATATGAAAATAGGTCTCCTAAACCACTAATACAATACAATGGGTTAAATAAAACAATGTGCTCAATACACGTGGTAATCATGATTCATAACTAACTTTTATTTCTTTTTTCATGTTTACAAGCAAAATACCATGGGTTAGATGAAATAAGGTGCTAAATACAAGTGGTAATAATAACTCATAACTAACTTTCAATTAATTTAGTTTTAAGTAGGGAGGAAGTGGTGGGGGTTTTCTAAACAATAAGAAAATAATTAATTTGTTTAACATGTGTAGTCAAATATGTAAAAAAGGAAAACCCCTCTCTCTTGTACTTTGTAAGCTAAGAAAACTATATCTCTACACATGTAAGGATCAAGGGTGAAACGGATAAAAAAGTAAATACCCTACTAATTAACTTTTGAATTATGTACCACGATAAATGCATCTTAAATAAATAAGGATAACCCTCAATTTTTTTATGAATGGACATTTATGAAAGGATATTATTTAAATATGTTTTATAGCTTAATGTTCATATTTTCGGGAGAAATCACATAGAGAACAAAGGGGAAAAGCTTTTCGAACCTAGATCTAGTTTCATGACCCTTTGTTCTCTATTTGATTTCTCTCTAAACATTATATGATGAATCACATGCATAAAATATGTTTTATATTTATTTAATTTTCTTTTTTCTATTTACCCCTACATTAACAAAATTTCAACTTTGATGAAGGACTTACATGGTTACACATGATAGGGGCTCTGGAGGCTATGTGGTAAAAAAAAACAGTGCCCCATGTTTCAAAAGGAGGAGAGAGAAAGTGAACCAAATATAGATGCTTATGGAAGATATATGAGTGTATACTAAGCCAAATAACAAAATAACTAACAAATCCTCTTCTAGAAGTAGAAGTAGGCAGGGAGGAATATGTTTGAAATGAAGAGAGAGAAAATGCAGCAAATTAATATTCACACATGTGTGAGTGGTATACTAACTCAATAATACATCAAAATGTGTCTCACATGTACTAATGGATTTAATAAATAAAAAAAGGCTCCCGCCACATATACTAGGAAAATGAAAAAAAACTATAATATAATTTCCGAGAGTAATCTATTTCATGTCAAGTGTACATAAAATTTATGTGGACACTTGTGTGTGATGATACTGTATACATGTCATTGTCCAAGTATATTTTAGTGCATGGATACAAATAAAGGTAATCATAATATTAATGCATTGACATGGATACCAATAAATGTAAAAGAATATCCTAATGTAGGTAGGTATGAATGTTTAGAAGTACAAGTACACTAATATCTAGTAGTAGCCCATAGATTCCATGGTATGGTGCAAGCATTATGATTTGTGCTAGAGAGCCTATCATTATAATCAAGCTTCAAAACAATTCTTGTGTTTAGATATTTCATAGATAATCCCCTTAAAATTTTATGGCATAAGTTTATTTTAGTAATTTTCCCAAACCCTTATTATTGGTGTAGATAAAGTATTCCTTATGTCCCTTGTTAAAAATATGTAAAGGTGATAAAAATTAGAGATAAAAATAAATGAAAAGCCTTAAAAAACTACCCTCAAAATCACAATAATGATCTCTATGGTATAGTTTTCTAGCAACAATCCTTCAATTTATTTTAAAGTTGATAAAAATTAAATATAAGAATAAATGAAAAGCCTTATAAAACTACCCTCAAAATCACGAAAATGATCTCTATGGTATAGTTTTTTAGAAACAAGTCTTCAATTTATTTGATGGAAAACATGAAAAAGGGACTATTTTCCTTGGTATTACCACTTCACCATAGTATATATTATCTTTTTATATGTTTTTTTTATTTACTATTCCTTTTTATTTTAAGCAACAAAACTTTAGGGTTATGACTTTTTAATGAAGTGGTATAGTTTTTCCTCTCTTTTTTTTCATTTTCTTAAATATCTTTTAGTTCTTAGTGTTATTTGTCTTATCTTACTTAGGATCATCTTGAATTTGCCTTGCATTTCTTTATTTCACCTTGTTGAATGAGGCTTCATTAGTAATTCATAAGAGAGTATTATATTTTATGTGAACTAGATGGTTACCTAGGTGAAAATATGCATATTTTTATGTATGGTTATGATGTGGGCTACACTATTAGTGTTGATATCCAATAATATACTTTGGAAAAATTATAAGATACACCTATATGAGAATAATTAATATATGTGTCCCATGATAGAGGAGGAAAAAATAATAAAATATTTACTTAGTTAACAAGTGTTATTACTTAAAGAGGAGGATTCCAAGATGAGGGTGACTAACTTTGAGATGTGTTTGATGGGTGTGCAATGAATGTTTTCATAAGGAAGAAGGGAAGGAAGACTCCCATTTTGTCATGTGTCAGGTGGAGCCACATGCAAGTTCATTAATCCTCCACCAGAATGTGTGGTCGTATGGTTAGTGGGTTAATGACAAAATTCAAGTTCATGGAATGTTATCTTAGAGCGACAATATGGAGGCCCATACTTTTTGGTCATAGCAATTTTATTTTGTCTCAATTATTCGGCTCTCATATTCTAGGAGTGGTGGAGAAGGTTTCATTCTGCCTTCCTCCACCTTGAAAGGCCTACAAAAGCTTCAAGTTCTTATTTGAGTGTGTTTGGATCTTTTGTCTGCTTGTAATCTTCTTCTTTTTTTTCTTTGTGTGGTCTTACCATGGAATTATGATACGCATCACTAGGTGAGCAATAATTGGTCTCAGAGGTTACATAGGGGTCTAGTGGGAGTCATTTGACTCCTTTTCGGCTTAGGTTTATCTCTCATGTGCTCATGCTTAGGAGTCAAGGACATTTACCCAAACTTCTGTTCCAAGGAGATTTTCGAGTCAATGGAGTTGAAGAGCCATAAGTCTTGGTGACATGGTTCATGTGTGTGCATATCATCCCATCCATCTAAGCAAGAGTGTGGTGGTTGTGAGATCTAGGGGAAGGCTTCTGCAAGTTAATCATGGGTGCATGTTTCATTCACTTTGGTCCTCAGCTCGTCTGATGATTCTGGAGATCATTGTTCGTCCTAGCTTGGGCGTATCTTCTTTGGCTCTCGTTCTATGACCTCTACCATGTAATTTGCATTTCTAGGACTTACAGGGGGGAGCTACACTGAGTGAGTTGAGCAGAAAATGGTGCTTGGGTAGGGCCAACTATGTAAACTTTGAAATGGGAACTATAAACTCAAAATAGGAACTCTCGCCATAAAACCCCGAAAAAACATCAAAAACGGTGCTAAAAATGAAAAGTGTGTATACTGGAATGATTTTTTTATTTTGTAGGCATCAATTTTGAACATGTTTTAAAAATGGCAGTGACTACAAAATTTACTATGAAATTTTCGTGCAACATATAGCTTCAAAACAAAAGTGATGATATTGGAACAATGAGTTTTTTTTAGGGTCAATTTTCAAAATTTCAAAAAAATGCTAGTAAAACAAAAAATTTATGTGTCAAACAAAGTTGTTTATGAGGAAAAAAACACATTAATGTTTTTGGTAGAATATCATTTTTCTTTCCTGTATAAATTCAACATGTTTTCAACCATAACATGCTAGATACAAAAGAAATTGAAAAATTTTCAACTATAAAATTAAAAAACGATGACATTATGGACAAATTACATAAATAAATGAATTCAAAAGTCATTATTTGTATATTGAATAAAAAATACATTATATCTCTACTTTAATATTGCATTGCAAATATTTTAAACAATAAAATTTATCATAATTAAGACAGATAATCCAACAACATAAAAATTCCTCATAACTTCTCATTTAACACCATATGGAAAACATTAATTTTGTTTGAAGATATGATGCATACATCAGTTATATAAACTATCTTAAACAATTATTCAAAATCACTCATATTTTCTTGCACACCATCAGAATTCACATCTTCGGATGAGTGACTGGATGCTGGCGAAGATGTTCCATATTCTTCTCTTTCATCAACTAGTGCCCCATCTGAGTTCACATGCATGCCCAACATTTCAATTTTCAAAATTCTTCTAGATCTACAACTAGTTTCAGTAGACTCCCATGTCAACATTGTTCCTTTTGGTAACAACCTTTTCAGAATCTCTATCATCTTGAAGTGAAGAGTTGCTCTCTTTGTTAAATTGAAGTCATAAACAAGTATGTCAACATTCTCCAATTTTAATATGTCTGTGCGGTGGCAATTTATCTTTGTACCCTTTCTTTTTCTCTTTCAGCCATTTTTTTTGTCAACTACCATCTCTGGCTTATACACACCATTGAGTGGGTGTGTATTTGTGGTATACCAATGTACTTCAACACTTGTAGCATCCTCATTTTTTGTAAAGACCTTTATAACTTTAGCAACCCAGAATGGATAGCCATTGGGATCTCCATCTGCTAGCACTGCAATCATGCAACCCTCCTTAATATCCTGTACCGAACCCCTATAAAGGCCTTCCATGGCTTCATGTTGTGCACGAGATCTTCTGGAACCAATATATATCTTACTTTCCGCTGCCTATGAAGAAGTAATAATACCTTGAGATTGTTGTTGTTCAACAATGTTTACCTCCTCATGTTCATTTGACACATTTTGTGGCCAAATAAATGGATTTTTCAAAGGTATATCTTCATTTCTTGTTGTTGAAATGATATCACTTTGATTATTGAAAAATGACTCCCACAAAACTGAATCAGCAATGTCAAAGTACTCATATGTATATCTAATAGATTTTTTAATTTCTTCCAGGCAATCAGAATAATTTATATTTCTATTTTGTGTGTGTGCATTCTGAACTTCACCAACTAATTGTAATAACAATATTTTTGATGCAAATATGGGATGATACGGAACGAACTTCAAAAATTGCAAACATGATGACGGTGCCCATTCTGTAGTAGTTGAATACTTCTTGCCCCATATTAGTGTTTTCCCATCAATTTTTTTGATACAAAATTGATGTTGGAAGCTAATGTCATTAAGTTGTTCAATGTATTTCCCCTCACCATATGATCCTAGAATAAACCTTCGCATGTCAACAATTTCTTCCAACACATCAAAAGTAGGCTCTGGCATGTATGATTTCTTAATACATTCAATTAGTGATGGCAAGCTCCCAACTTCCTTCCTCCTCAATGTGACTGAAAAATGATTGAAGATCTGATCAATATGGTCATGAGTGTGCCCAACAAGAAGGAAACCAACCTTTACCTTTTGAAAATTTCTCAATTCAACAAGCATGTTTAGATATCCAAAAACAACCTCATTTTTGTTTTCACGGCAAGTGTTGTCCAATTGTAGATACAAAAATTTAGGAAGATTACCAGACCAATGAGAAATCACATCGTGAATTATGGTTATGGTCAGATTTGCATCATTATGAATATTTGGAGCTGTGAAGTACACCCTTGGCAACATTTTCCCATTGAAGAACATACAATCGACCAAGTGAAATAGAATAAAATTTTCCTCGTGTAATTTTTTGGGTGTTCGAACAAAATGTGGTAAAAGTGTTTTCTTCTGGTCCATACCATCAATTATCAAATGCAAATATTTATTCGGATTATCATAGCACTTCTTTATGCTTGTACACCTTCTTCCCTTCGTTTTTTGTTGTTCACGATGCTCGTGAAGTTCTTTGACAATTAAATCTACACAACATAAAAGAAATTCATTAAGAAATATGTTTTCATAGTTGATGACTATACAATTTTAAAAGTTAAAAGTTATGAATGCTTACCTCTTTCTGAGCCTTCACATTTGTCCCATTTTCATTTAAGAGAAGCACATGTACTGCAAATCCCCATGCTTGTCTTCTTAGGAATATGGACATTGTTGAATTCTTTCTTCCATACCTTCACAAAATATTGATATGTAATAAACCAACCATGTCCCTCAGCACCTTCTACATATTCTTTGTATAAGTTGTATATTTCTCGTCTTGAAAAATTATTTGGAATATGTATTGTCTCTCTATTTGGCATACACTTTCCATTCTTTGAAAATAAATATTTCATCCATGACATTGCAATATTTGATAATGGCCCAAACTGTCTTTTAGGACATACTTCTGAATAAAATGTGGGATCCTTTTCCAAATTTTCTTGAATTCTCAAGAGGCAAAAATTCCCTATTGAATGAAACATTTTGAAAGCTTTTCTACACATAAATAAATTCCTAATATGATAATCATAACCTGACAATGTAGATTTCATGCACCCAACTAAATATGAATTTCAAGCAATTTTTTTGGCAACATTCACTTGAAATGAGAGCGCTGATAGAACTTCTTCTCGTTAGATATTCTACTCTACCCCTTGTATAGCTAGAACAACTTGCATTGATATGAAAAGGTTTGCTGCTACTCCTCAATACAATATTTCTTGGCAACATCTCCATCATTGGATCATCATTTGTATAAGGATTTTCATCATCATTAAGAGGAATGTTATCCACACTATGATCAGCTCTTCTTTTCAAATATTGACTTGGAGGATATTCTTCATCTTCTCCTTCTTCAGTGCTACTGTCATAGTCCTTAGAATTCATACTGGATGGAAAATTTGACTCGATGTTTAATGGATATTCTTCCTCATGTGCATTGTCAGTGCTACTCTCATAGTCCATAGAATTAGGACTACGTTGAAAATGTGATTTTTTACTTATTGAAGATGCTACATCCTGTCCTTTGTCACTATTACCTTTATACTCATTAGAATTAGGACTAAATGCATCATCCTGTCCTTCATCACTGCTTCTCCCATAGTCCTTAGAATTAGGACTAAGAGGACACTGTGACACTCCATTCTTTTGAAATTCATCATCACGCTCTTCATAATTGTTGCTCTCATAGTCCTTAGAATTAAGACTAAGTGGGCACCGTGACACTCCAATATTTTCAAATTCATCATCCCGCTCTTCATCACTACTACTCTCATAGTCCTTAGAATTAGAACTAACTAGACACCGTGACACTCCATACTTTTGAAATTCATCATCATGCTCTTCATCACTGCTGCTCTCATAGTCCTTAGAACTAGGACTAAGTGGACACTTTGACAGTCCATTCTTTTGAAATTCGTTATCACACTCTTCATCACTACTTCTCTCATAGTCCTTAGAATTAGGACTAAGTGGACACCATGACACTCCATTCTTTTGAAATTCGCTATCATGCTCTTCAAAACTGTTGCTCTCATAGTCCTCAAAATTAGGACTAAGTGGACACCATGACACTCCATTCTTTTGAAATTCACCATCATGCTCTTCGAAACTGCTACTCTCATAGTCCTCAAAATTAGGACTAAGTGGACATTGTGACACTCCATTCTTTTGAACTTCACCATCATGCCTTCATCACTGCTACTTTCATAGTCCTTAGAATTAGGACTAAGTGGAATCTATGACTCTTTATTTATTTGAAATTCTCCATCCCCTCTTTCAACAGTGTTGCTCTCATAGTCCTTAGAATGATGACTAAGTGGAAGAATTGACTTTCTATTCATAGTGGAAAAATTCCCGCTATATTCATCAATATGAATAGAGTTGTTACGCGATGAAGATGTTGATGGTGTATAAATTGAAACTTCACTATCAAAACAATCCATCCCTTTCAAATAGAAGATGTTGAATGATACAAGTGGAGAGTCTCCTAAGGATATTATATAGCTTAAAGAATGAAATTTTCCCTCCAAAATTATTCCCTCCAAAAAGTTTCGCGAAAATATTTCCCTCCAAAAATTTTCGCGAAAATATTTCCCTCCAAAAAGTTTGATAGATTTATTTGCCTTCATTATTTTATTCTACAATTTATTGAAAAATGCAAACTAATTTTTTTTATGAAATAAATCACTAAAATCAAAATTGTAAACTACAACTTCGACATTAATTATTTTAATAGTTAAAATATATAATATTTACTAAACAATTGATTTTTTTTTTTTTTTTTTTTTTTATAATATATTCTAAAACAAATTAATCCCATATTCAACCCATTGTAAAACAATTCTACAATATTTGCTTTATAATATTTTAAACAAAATTATCCGACATTAACCGTATCGTAAAACATCTCCGTAATTTCACTTATATATTAAATTTCATTATCACTATTACTCATGTCACATCGAGGTTTTTTGAAGTTCGTTGAAAGGTTCGTGAATTTGTGGAGCAGCTATATTGCTATCAACAACATATTCAATGAAGAATTCTTGTAATTGAAAGGTAAGTTAAATTTTTTTCCTTGAAAAATTTCATATTAAATTAATTTAATGCAGAAGAATTCTTTTTTTAATTAATAATTTTTCCGAGCCAAAATAAAAATTACATCCATCGTCAGCATGGTGGGTCTGACCAAACTCAATCACCTAATAATCATGGGTAGGCCGCCGTGGTGTCGCGTAGTGGGCGGGGAGGTCGGGCGAGGTGTGAGGGCGCAAGGGGGTGGGGTGTGAGGGTTGCAGCGCCCACCACAGGGGCTCGCCCACCTATCATGGGGATTGGGTGATTCTCAGAATCACCCAACCCTCATGGCAGGCGGGCGAGCTGCTAGTGTAGACGTCGCAGCCCAACTTGCCCCCTATCACCAACCCCCCCTCTTGACACTCTGACCCGCTTCAACTACACCCCATGCCCCTGTCTCCTTACCCCCCCTCCACATCCCCACATGACTTGCCAACACTCCCATCCCTACCCGCACCTGCCCCCTCACCCACATCCCACCTCACCCGCACGCCCTCCTTGTCATCTACCCCCTAACCTCATGCGCCCTCCCAACCTCACCCATCCTCCCCATGCGAAGACCCTCCCCACCCCCTCACGCTTGCCCTCCCACCGACCT